>RWGY01000009.1:196999-359403 GCA_007726485.1 Eragrostis curvula
TGCTTTTTTGGGACTGCCATCAGGAAAACAATAATCTGAGATGGGACAAGGAATAATAGAGTAAGTTGTTATTGCTCATACTTTTCTGAAGTGAGTAATGGTTATGTATTAATGCCTAATGTATGGATAACCTAAATGTGTTTTTTATTGTAATGTTGCTTGCATTAATTTATTCACAGTATAATTTTGAGTTCTCCCAGCAAATTTATATATAGGTCTAATGCTTAAATTCTAAGAGCAAATAATTTATGCACTAAAAATGAATAAATACTAGCCTTAGTAGAGCAAGGCAACATTAGTGATTATGCAGCCTTATATGGCTAATTTCTTCATTCTCCCATGCCTTCGTAGCTTTAGCTTGATCTGTTCTTTCTCGCTGAACGAGTGATTTGGATATGACAAATTATGTCAACGTGGGCTCTACATTCCGCATTTGTCCTAGTAGCTTCATCTTGTCGATAAATTTCTCTTAATTTTTTTAGCTCTTCCATTCATACTCGATCGGTTCTCGCTGGTGATACGGTGTTCTCTGAGTATGTCGATATGGGCTATGTGTTCCTCTCTTATCCTGGCAACGATGATCTCTTCTCGCCAAAGATTCGTTATCTAAGTTTTTCAGCTCTTTCCTTCATACTCGATCGGTTCTCGCTGGTGATACGGTGTTCCCTGAGTATGTCGATATGGGCTGTGTGTTTCTCTTTTATCATGGCAATGATGATTTCTTCTTGCATATGTTTCGGTTTTATCTAAGTTTTTTAACTGTTTCGTTCATACCTCGGTTCTCGCTGGTGATACGGTGTTCTGCGAGTATGTCGATATGGGCTGTGTGTTCCTCTTCTATCGTGGCAACGATGATTTCTTCTCGCATATGATTCGGTTTTATCTAAGTTTTTCAGCTGTTTTGTTCATCCGCGAACGGTTATCGCTGGTGATACGGTGTTCTTTGAGTATGCCGATATGAACCGTGTGTTCCTCTTCTATCATGGCAACGATAATCTCTTCTCGCCGATGATTCGCTATCACTTAAGTTTTTCAGCTCTTTCGTTCATACTCGATCAGTTCTCGCTAGTGATACGGTGTTCCCTTAGGATGTCGATATGGACTGTGTGTTCCTTTTCTATCATGGCAATGATGATTTCTTCTCGTATATGATTCGGTTTTATCTAAGTTTTTCACCTCTTTTGTTCATACTCGATCGGTTCTCGCTGGTGATACGATGTTACGCGAGTATGTCGATATGAGCCGTGTGTTCCTCTTCTATCATGGCAACGATAATAATCTCTTCTCGCCGATGATTCGTTGTCACTGAAGTTTTTCAACTCTTTCGTTCATACTCGATCGATTCTCGCAGGTGATACGGTATTCCCCGAGTATGTCGATATGAGTTTTTTCTTCCTTTTCTATCGTCGCAAAGATGATTTTTTCTCGTATATGATTCAGTTTTATCTAAGTTTTGTTAAACTTTTGTTCATACTCGATCGGTTCTCGCTGGTGATACGGTGTTCTAAGAGTATGTCGATATGGACTGTGTGTTCCTAATCTATCTAGCAACGATGATTTCTTCTCGCCTATTATTCGGTTTATCTAAGTTTTTTCAGCTTTTTCGTTCTTACTCGATCGGATCTCGCTGGTGATACGGTGTTCCGCGGGTATGTCGATATGGGCTGTGTGTTCCTCTTCTATCATGGCAACGATAATGTTTTATCGCCGATGCTTCGTTGTCACCTAAGTCTTTCAGCTTTTTCGTTCATACTTGATCGGTTCTCGCTGGTGATACGGTGTTCCCCGAGTATGTCGATATGGGCTGTGTGTTTCTCTTCTATCATGGTAATGATAATTTCTTCTTGCATATATTTCGGTTTTATCTAAGTTTTTCAGCTGTTTCGTTCATACTTGATCGGTTCTCGCTGGTGATACAGTGTTCTCTAAGTGTGTCGATATGGTCTGCGTGTTCCTCTTCTATCGTGGCAATGATGATTTCTTCTCGCATATGATTCGGTTTTATCTAAGTTTTTCAGTTGTTTTGTTCATACTCGAACGGTTCTCGCTGGTGATACGGTGTTCCTTGAGTATGTCAATATGGGCCTTGTGTTCCTCTTCTATCATGACAACGATGTTCTCTTCTCGCCGATAATACGTTATCACTTAAGTTTTTGAGCTCTTTCGTTCATACTTGATCGGTTCTCACTGGTGATACGGTGTTCCCTGAGTATGTCGATATGGGCTGTGTGTTCCTCTTCTATCATGGCAATGATGATCTCTTCTCGCATATAATTCGGTTTTATCTAAGTTTTTCAGCTGTTTTGTTTATACACGAACGGTTTTTGCTGGTGATACGGTGTTCCTTGAGTATGTTGATATGGTCTGCCTGTTCCTCTTCTATCGTGGCAACGATGATTTCTTTTTGCATATGATTCGGTTTTATCTAAGTTTTTCACCTCTTTTGTTCATACTCGATCGGTTCTCGCTGGTGATACGGTGTTCCGCGAGTATGTCGATATGAGCCGTGTTCGTCTTTTATCATGGCATCGATAATCTCTTCTCGCTGATGATTCGTTGTCACCGAAGTTTTTCAACTCTTTCGTTCATACTCGATCGGTTCTCGCTGGTGATACGTTGTTCCCCGAGTAGTCGATATGAGTTGTTTCTTCCTTTTCTATTGTGGCAAAGATGATTTCTTCTCGTATATGATTCGGTTTTATCCAAGTTTTTCCAAACTTTTGTTCATACTCGATCGGTTCTCGCTGGTGATGCGGTGTTCCAAGAGTATGTCGATATTGACTGTGTGTTCCTAATCTATCTGGCTACGATGATTTCTTCTCGCCCATTATTCGGTTTATCTAAGTTTTTTCAGCTTTTTCGTTCGTCCTCGATCAGTTCTCGCTGGTGATACGGTGTTTCCCGAGTATGTCGATATAGGCTGTATGTTCCTCTTTTATCATGGCAATGATGATCTCTTCTCGCATATGATTCGGTTTTATTTAATTTTTTCAGTTCTTTCGTCCTTACACGATCGGCTCTCGCTGGTGATACGGTGTTCCGCGGGTATGTCGATATGGACTGTGTGTTCCTTTTCTATCATGGCAACAATAATGTTTTCTCGCCGATGCTTCGTTGTCACCTAAGTCTTTCAGCTTTTTCGTTCATACTTGATCGGTTCTCGCTGGTGATACGGTGTTCCCCGAGTATGCCGATATGGGCTATGTGTTTCTCTTCTATCATGGTAATGATAATTTCTTCTTCCATATATTTCGGTTTTATATAAGTTTTTCAGCTGTTTCGTTCATACTTAATCGGTTCTCGTTGGTGATACGGTGTTCTCTAAGTGTGTCGATATGGTCTGCGTGTTCCTCTTCTATCGTGGCAATGATGATTTCTTCTCGCATATGATTCGGTTTTATCTAAGTTTTTCAGCTGTTTTGTTCATACTCGAACGGTTCTCGCTGGTGATACGGTGTTCCTTGAGTATGTCAATATGAGCCTTGTGTTCCTCTTCTATCATGACAACGATGTTCTCTTCTCGCTGATAATTCATTATCACTTATGTTTTTGAGCTCTTTCGTTCATACTCGATCGGTTCTCACTGGTGATACGGTGTTCCCCAAGTATGTCGATATGGGCTGTGTGTTCCTCTTCTATCATGGCAATGATGATCTCTTCTCGTATATGATTCGGTTTTATTTAAGTTTTTCAGCTGTTTTGTTCATACACGAACGGTTCTTGCTGGTGATACGGTGTTCCTTGAGTATGTTGATATGGTCTGTCTGTTCCTCTTCTATCGTGGCAACGATGATTTCTTCTCGCATATGATTCGGCTTTATCTAAGTTTTTCACCTCTTTTGTTCATACTCGATCAGTTCTCGCTGGTGATACGATGTTCCTTGAGTATGTCAATATGAGCCTTGTGTTCCTCTTCTATCATGACAACGATGTTCTCTTCTCGCTGATAATTCATTATCACTTATGTTTTTGAGCTCTTTCGTTCATACTCGATCGGTTCTCACTGGTGATACGGTGTTCCCCGAGTATGTCGATATGGGCTGTGTGTTCCTCTTCTATCATGGCAATGATGATCTCTTCTCGCATATGATTCGGTTTTATTTAAGTTTTTCAGCTGTTTTGTTCATACACGAACGGTTCTTGCTGGTGATACGGTGTTCCTTGAGTATGTTGATATGGTCTGCCTGTTCCTCTTCTATCGTGGCAACGATGATTTCTTCTCGCATATGATTCGGCTTTATCTAAGTTTTTCACCTCTTTTGTTCATACTCGATCAGTTCTCGCTGGTGATACGATGTTCCTTGAGTATGTCAATATGAGCCTTGTGTTCCTCTTCTATCATGACAACGATGTTCTCTTCTCGCTGATAATTCATTATCACTTATGTTTTTGAGCTCTTTCGTTCATACTCGATCGGTTCTCGCTGGTGATACGGTGTTCCTCGGGTATGTCGATATGGGTTGTGTGTTCCTCTTCTACCATGGCAATAATGATTTCTTCTCGTATATGATTCGGTTTTATCTAAGTTTTACATCTCTTTTGTTCATACTCAATCGGTTCTCGCTGGTGATACGGTGTTCCGCGAGTATGTCGATATGAGCCGTGTTCCTCTTCTACCATGGCAACGATAATCTCTTCTCGCTGATGATTCGTTGTCGCCGAAGTTTTTCAACTCTTTCGTTCATACTCGATCGGTTCTCGCTGGTGATACGTTGTTCCCCGAGTAGTCGATATGAGTTGTTTCATCCTTTTCTATTGTGGCAAAGATGATTTCTTCTCGTATATGATTCGGTTTTATCTAAGTTTTTCCAAACTTTTGTTCATACTCGATCGGTTCTCGCTGGTGATGCGGTGTTCCAAGAGTATGTCGATATGGGCTGTGTGTTCCTAATCTATCTGGCAACGATGATTTCTTCTCGCCTATTATTCGGTTTATCTAAGTTTTTTAGCTTTTTCGTTCCTCCTCGATCGGTTCTCGTTGGTGATACGGTGTTTCTCGAGTATGTCGATATGGGTTGTGTGTTCCTCTTCTATCGTGGCAATGATGATCTCTTCTCGCATATGATTCTGTTTTATCTAAGTTTTTCACCTCTTTGGTTCATACTCGATCGGTTCTCGCTGGTGATACGGTGTTCCTTGAGTTTGTCGATATGGGCTGTGTGTTCCTCTTCTATCCTAGCAATGATGATCTCTTTTCGTATATGATTCGGTTTTATGTAAATTTTTTAGTTCTTTTGTTCTTAATCGATCGGCTCTCGTTGGTGATACGGTGTTCCGCCGGTATGTCGATATGGGTTGTGTGTTCCTCTTCTATCATGGCAACAATAATCTTTTCTCGCCGATGCTTCGTTATCACCAAAGTTTTTTAGCTCTTTCGTTCATACTTGATCGGTTCTCGCTGGTGATACGGTGTTCCCCGAGTATGTCGATATGGCCTGTGTGTTCCTCTTCTATCATGGCAGTGATGATTTTTTCTCGCATATGCTTCAATTTTCTCTAAGTTTTTCAGCTGTTTTGTTCATACTCGAACGGTTCTCACTGGTGATACGGTGTTCCTTGAGTATGTCGATATGGGACGTGTGTTCCTCTTCTATCATGACAACGATATTTTCTTCTCGCCGATGATTCGTTATCACTTAACTTTTTCAGCTCTTTCGTTCATACTCGATCGGTTCTCGCTGGTGATACGGTGTTCCCCGAGTATATCGATACGGACTGTGTGTTCCTCTTCTATTATGGCAATGATTATTTTTTCTCGCCTATGATTCGATTAATCTAAATTTTTTCAGCTTTTTCGTTCATACTCGATCGGTTCTAGCTGGTGATACTTTGTTCTCCGAGTATGTCGATATGGGCTGTGTGTTCCTCTTCTATCATGGCGATAATATCTTCTCGCATATGATTTGGTTTTATCTAAGTTTTTCAGTTGTTTCGTTCATACTTGATCGGTTCTCGCTGGTGATACGGTGTTCCCCGAGTATGTCGATATGGGCTCTATGTTTCTCTTTTATCGTGGCAATGATGATTTCTTTTTTCATATATTTCGGTTTTATCTAAGTTTTCAGTTATTTCGTTCATACTCGATCGGTTCTCGCTGGTGATACGTTGTTCCCCGAGTATGTCGATATGGGCTGTGTATTCCTCTTCTATCATGACAATGATGATTTCTTCTTGCATATATTTCGGTTTTATCTATGTTTTTTAGCTGTTTCGTTCATACTTGATCGGTTCTCGCTGGTGATACGGTGTTCCCCAAGTATGTCGATATGGGCTGTGTGTTCCTCTTCTATCGTGACAATAATGATTTCTTTTCAAATATGATTCGGTTTTATATAAGTTTTTCAGCTCTTTCGTTCATACTCGATCGGTTCTCGCTGGTGATACGGTGTTCCCCGAGTACGTCGATATAGGCTGTGTGTTCCTCTTCTATGATGGCAATAATGATCTCTTCTCGCATATGATTCGGTTTTATCTAAGTTTTTCAGTTCTTTCTTTCTTGCTCGATCGGTTCTCGCTGGTGATACGGTGTTCCGCGGGTACGTCGATATGGGCTGCGTGTTCCTTTTCTATCATGGCAGCGATAATATCTTCCTGCCGATGTTTCGTTATCACCTAAGTTTTTCAGCTGTTTCGTTCATACTTGATCGGTTCTCGCTGGTGATACGGTGTTCCCCGAGTATGTCGATATGGGCTGTGTGTTTTTCTTTTATCATGGCAATGATGATTTCTTCTTGCATATATTTCGGTTTTATCTAAGTTTTTCAGCTCTTTCCTTCATACTCGATCGGTTCTCGCTGGTGATACGGTGTTCCCCGAGTATGTCGATATGGGCCGTGTGTTTCTCTTCTATCATGGCAACGATGATCTCTTCTCGCATATGATTTGGTTTTATCTAAGGTTTTCAGCTGTTTTGTTCATAAACGAACGGTTCTTGCTGGTGATACGGTGTTCCTTGAGTATGTCAATATGGTCCTTGTGTTTCTCTTCTGTGGCAATGTTGATCTCTTCTCGCATATGATTCAGTTTTATCTAAGTTTTTCAGCTCTTTCGTTCATACTCGATCGGTTCTCGCTGGTGATACGGTGTTCTCCGAGTACATTGATATAGGCTGTGTGTTCCTCTTCTATCATGGCAATGATGATCTCTTCACGCATATGATTTGGTTTTATCTAAGTTTTTCAGTTTTTTCGTTCTTGCTCGATCGGTTCTCGCTGGTGATACGGCGTTCCGCGGGTACGTCGATATAGGCTGCGTGTTGCTCTTCTATCATGGCAGCGATAATCTCTTCTCGCCGATGTTTTGTTATCACCAAAGTTTTTCAGCTCTTTCGTTCATACTTGATCGGTTCTCGCTGGTGATACGGTGTTCCCCGAGTATGTCGATATGGGCTCTGTGTTTCTCTTTTATCGTGGCAATGATGATTTCTTCTTTCATATATTTCGGTTTTATCTAAGTTTTTCAGCTATTTCGTTCATACTCGATCGGTTCTCGCTGGTGATACGGTGTTCCCCGAGTATGTCGATATGGGCTGTGTGTTTCTTTTCTATCCTGGCAATGATGATCTCTTTTCGCATATGATTCGGTTTTATCTAAATTTTTCAGTTCTTTCGTTCTTAATCGATCGGCTCTCGCTGGTGATACGGTGTTCCGCGGGTATGTCGATATAGGCTGTGTGTTCCTCTTCTATCATGGCAACGATAATCTTTTCTCGTCGATGCTTCGTTATCACTAAAGTTTTTCAACTCTTTTGTTTTTCTCGCTGGTGATACGGTGTTACCCGAGTATGTCGATATGGGCTGTGTATCCCTCTTCTATCATGACAACGATAATTTCTTCTTGCATATATTTCGGTTTTATCTAAGTTTTTTAGCTGTTTCGTTCATACTTGATCGGTTCTCGCTGGTGATACGGTGTTCCCCAAGTATGTCGATATGGGCTGCGTGTTTCTCTTCTATCGTGACAATGATGATTTCTTCTCACATATGATTCGGTTTTATCTACGTTTTTCAGCTGTTTTGTTCATACTCGAACGGTTCTCGCTGGTGATACGGTGTTCCTTGAGTATGTTGATATGGTCTGCCTGTTCCTCTTCTATCGTGGCAACGATGATTTCTTCTCGCATATGATTCGGCTTTATCTAAGTTTTTCTCCTCTTTTGTTCATACTTGATCCTTTCTCGCTGGTGATACGGTGTTCCTTGAGTATGTTGATATGGGCCGTGTGTTCCTCTTCTATCATGACAACGATAATCTCTTCTCGCAGATGATTCGTGATCACTTAAGTTTTCCAGCTCTTTCGTTCATACTCGATAGGTTCTCGCTGGTGATACGGTGTTCCCCGGGTATGTCGATATGGGCTGTGTGTTCCTCTTCTATCATGGCAATAATGATTTCTTCTCGTATATGATTCGGTTTTATCTAAGTTTTACACCTCTTTTGTTCACACTCGATCGGTTCTCGCTGGTGATACGGTGTTCCGCGAGTATGTCGATATGAGCCGTGTTCCTCTTCTACCATGGCAACGATAATCTCTTCTCGCTGATGATTCGTTATCACCGAAGTTTTTCAACTCTTTTGTTCATACTCGATCGGTTCTCGCTGGTGATATGTTGTTCCCCGAGTAGTCGATATGAGTTGTTTCTTCCTTTTCTATTGTGGCAAAGATGATTTCTTCTCGTATATGATTCGGTTGTATATAAGTTTTTCCAAACTTTTGTCCATACTCGATCGGTTCTCGCTGGTGATGCGGTGTTCCAAGAGTATGTCGATATGGGCTGTGTGTTCCTAATCTATCTGGCAACGATGATTTCTTCTCGCCTATTATTCGGTTTATCTAAGTTTTTTTAGCTTTTTCGTTCATCGTCGATCGGTTCTCGCTGGTGATACGGTGTTCCCTGAGTATGTCGATATGGGTTGTGTGTTCCTCTTCTATCGTGGTAATGATGATCTTTTTTCGCATATGATTCGGTTTTATCTAAATTTTTCAGTTCTTTCGTTCTTAATCGATCGGCTCTCGCTGGTGATACGGTGTTCCGCCGGTATGTCGATATGGGCTGTGTGTTCCTCTTCTATCATGGCAACGATAATCTTTTCTCGCCGATGCTTCGTTATCACCAAAGTTTTTTAGCTCTTTCGTTCATACTTGATCGGTTCTCGCTGGTGATACGGTGTTCCCCGAGTATGTCGATATGGCCTGTGTGTTCTTCTTCTATCATGGCAGTGATGATTTCTTCTCGCATATGCTTCGATTTTATCTAAGTTTTTCAGCTGTTTTGTTCATACTCGAACGGTTCTCGCTGGTGATACGGTGTTCCTTGAGTATGTCGATATGGGACGTGTGTTCCTCTTCTATCATGACAACGATATTTTCTTCTAGCCGATGATTCGTTATCGCTTAAGTTTTTCAGCTCTTTCGTTCATACTCGATCGGTTCTCGCTGGTGATACGGTGTTCCCCGAGTATGTCGATACGAACTGTGTGTTCCTCTTCTATTATGGCAACGATTATTTTTTCTCGCCTATGATTCGATTAATCTAAATTTTTTCAGCTTTTTCGTTCATACTCGATCGGTTCTAGCAGGTGAAACTTTTTTCTCCGAGTATGTCGATATGGGCTGTGTGTTCCTCTTCTATCATGGCGATGATATCTTCTTGCATATGATTTGGTTTTATCTAAGTTTTTCAGTTCTTTCGTTCATACTTGATCGGTTCTCGCTGGTGATACGGTGTTCCCCGAGTATGTCGATATGGGCTCTATGTTTCTTTTTTATCGTGGCAATGATGATTTCTTCTGTCATATATTTCGGGTTTATCTAAGTTTTTCAGCTATTTCGTTCATACTCGATCGGTTCTCGCTGGTGACACGGTGTTCCCCGAGTATGTCGATATGGGCTGTGTGTTCCTCTTCTATCCTGGCAATGATGATCTCTTTTCGCATATGATTCGGTTCTATCTAAATTTTTCAGTTCTTTCGTTCTTAATCGATCGGCTCTCGCTGGTGATCCGGTGTTCCGCGGGTATGTCGATATAGGCTGTGTGTTCCTCTTCTATCATAGTAACGATAATCTTTTCTCGCCGTTGCTTCGTTATCACCAAAGTTTTTCAGCTCTTTCGTTCATACTTGATCGGTTCTCGCTGGTGATACGGTGTTACCCGAGTATGTCGATATGGGCTGTGTATTCCTCTTCTATCATGACAATGATGATTTCTACTTGCATATATTTCGGTTTTATCTAAGTTTTTTAGCTGTTTCGTTCATACTTGATCGGTTCTCGCTGGTGATACGGTGTTCCCCAAGTATGTCGATATGGGGCTGCGTGTTCCTCTTCTATCGTGACAATGATGATTTTTTTTCACATATGATTCGGTTTTATCTAAGTTTTTCAGCTCTTTCGTTCATACTCGATCGGTTCTCGCTGGTGATACGGTGTTCCCCGGGTACGTCGATATGGGCTGTGTGTTCCTCTTCTGTCATGGCAATAATGATCTCTTCTCGCATATGATTCGGTTTTATCTAAGTTTTTCAGTTCTTTCGTTCTTGCTCGATCGGTTCTCGCTGGTGATACGGTGTTCCGCGGGTACGTCGATATGGGCTGCGTGTTCCTTTTCTATCATGGCAGCGATAATCTCTTCCTGCCTATGTTTCGTTATCACCAAAGTTTTTCAGCTCGTTCGTTCATACTTGATCGGTTCTCGCTGTGATACGGTGTTCCCCGAGTATGTCGATATGGGCTGTGTGTTTTTCTTTTATCATGGCAATGATAATTTCTTCTTGCATATATTTCGGTTTTATCTAAGTTTTTTAGCTCTTTCCTTCATACTTGATCGGTTCTCGCTGGTGATACGGTGTTCCCCGAGTATGTCGATATGTGCTGTGTGTTCCTCTTCTATCATGGCAATGATGATCTCTGCTCGCATATGATTTGGTTTTATCTAAGGTTTTCAGCTGTTTTGTTCATAAACGAACGGTTCTTGCTGGTGATACGGTGTTCCTTGAGTATGTCAATATGGGCCTTGTGTTTCACTTCTATGGCAATGTTGATCTCTTCTCGCATATAATTCAGTTTTATCTAAGTTTTTCAGCTCTTTCGTTCATATTCGATCGGTTCTCGCTGGTGATACGTTGTTCCCCGAGTAGTCGATATGAGTTGTTTCTTCCTTTTCTATTGTGGCAAAGATGATTTCTTCTCGTATATGATTTGGTTTTATCTGAGTTTTTCTAAACTTTTGTTCATACTCGATCGGTTCTCGCTGGTGATGCGGTGTTCCAAGAGTATGTCGATATGGGCTGTGTGTTCCTAATCTATCTGGCAACGATGATTTCTTCTCGCCTATTATTCGGTTTATCAAAGTTTTTTTAGCTTTTTCGTTCATCCTCGATCGGTTCTCGCTGGTGATACGGTGTTCCCCGAGTATGTTGATATGGGCTATATGTTTCTCTTTTATCGTGGCAATGATGATTTCTTCTTTAATATATTTCGGTTTTATCTAAGTTTTTCAGATATTTCGTTCATACTCGATCGGTTCTCGCTGGAGATACGGTGTTCCCCGAGTATGTCGATATGGGCTGTGTGTTCCTCTTCTATCCTGGCAATGATGATCTCTTTTCGTATATGATTCGGTTTTATCTAAATTTTTCAGTTCTTTCGTTCTTAATCGATTGGCTCTCGCTGGTGATCCGGTGTTCCGCGGGTATGTTGATATAGGCTGTGTGTTCCTCTTCTATCATGGCAACGATAATCTTTTCTCGCCGTTGCTTCGTTATCACCAAAGTTTTTCAGCTTTTTCGTTCATACTTGATCGGTTCTCGCTGGTGATACGGTGTTACCCGAGTATGTCGATATGGGCTGTGTATTCCTCTTCTATCATAACAATGATGATTTCTTCTTGCATATATTTCGGTTTTATCTAAGTTTTTTAGCTGTTTCGTTCATACTTGATCGGTTCTCGCTGGTGATACGGTGTTCCCCAAGTATGTCGATATGGGCTGCGTGTTCCTCTTCTATCGTGACAATAATGATTTCTTTTCACATATGATTCGGTTTTATCTAAGTTTTTCAGCTCTTTCGTTCATACTCGATCGGTTCTCGCTGGTGATACGGTGTTGCCCTAGTACGTCGATATAGGCAGTGTGTTCCTCTTCTATCATGGCAATAATGATATCTTCTCGCATATGATTCGGTTTTATCTAAGTTTTTTAGTTCTTTCGTTCTTGCTCGATCGGTTCTCGCTGGTGATACGGTGTTCCGCGGGTACGTCGATATGGGCTGCGTGTTCCTTTTCTATCATGGCAGCGATAATCTCTTCCTGCCGATGTTTCGTTATCACCTAAGTTTTTCAGCTGTTTCGTTCATACTTGATCGGTTCTCGCTGGTGATACGGTGTTACCCGAGTATGTCAATATGGGCCTTGTGTTTCTTTTCTATGGCAATGTTGATCTCTTCTCGCATATGATTCAGTTTTATCTAAGTTTTTCAGCGCTTTCGTTCATACTCGATCGGTTCTCGCTGGTGATACGGTGTTCTCCGAGTACATTGATATGGGCTGTGTGTTCCTCTTCTATCATGGCAATGATGATCTCTTCTCGCATATGATTTGGTTTTATCTAAATTTTTCAGTTCTTTCGTTCTTGCTCGATCGGTTCTCGCTGGTGATACGGTGTTCCGCGGGTACGTCGATATAGGCTGCGTGTTGCTCTTCTATCATGGCAGCGATAATCTCTTCTCGCCGATGTTTCGTTATCACCTAAGTTTTTCAGCTCTTTCGTTCATACTTGATCGGTTCTCGCTGGTGATACGGTGTTCCCTAAGTATGTCGATATGGGCTCTGTGTTTCTCTTTTATCGTGGCAATGATGATTTCTTCTTTCATATATTTCAGTTTTATCTAAGTTTTTCAGCTATTTCGTTCATACTCGATCGGTTCTCGCTGGTGATACGGTGTTCCCTGAGTATGTCGATATGGGCTGTGTGTTTCTCTTCTATCCTGGCAATGATGATCTCTTTTCGCATATGATTCGGTTTTATCTAAATTTTTCAGTTCTTTCGTTCTTAATCGATCGGCTCTCGCTGGTGATACGGTGTTCCGCGGGTATGTCGATATAGGCTGTGTGTTCCTCTTCTATCATGGCAACGATAATCTTTTCTCGCCGATGCTTCGTTATCACTAAAGTTTTTCAGCTCTTTCGTTTTTCTCGCTGGTGATACGGTGTTACCCGAGTATGTCGATATGGGATGTGTATCCCTCTTCTATCATGACAACGATGATTTCTTCTTGCATATATTTCGGTTTTATCTAAGTTTTTCAGCTGTTTTGTTCATACTCGAACGGTTCTCGCTGGTGATACGGTGTTCCTTGAGTATATCGATATGGGCCGTGTGTTCCTCTTCTATCATGACAACGATATTTTCTTCTCGCCGATGATTCATTATCACTTAAGTTTTTCAGCTCTTTCATTCATACTCGATCGGTTCTCGCTGGTGATACGGTGTTTCGGAGTATGTCGATACGGACTGTGTGTTCCTGTTCTATCCTGGCAACGATGATCTCTTCTCGCATATGATTCGGTTTTATCTAAGTTTTTCTGCTCTTTTGTTCATACTCGATCGGTTCTCGCTGGTGATACGGTGTTCCCCGAGTATGTCGATATAGGCTATGTGTTTACGTGTTCCTTGCCTGTCTTCGCAACGATGATCTTTTCTCGCCAATGATTTACGGTGTGTATTCCTCACCTTTCCTGGCAACGGTGATCTCTTCTTGCCGGCGATTTGGTATTGACCAAATCACCATTTGTTGATGTGGGCTTTGCATTCCTCATTTGTATTGGTACCTTCTGTGTCATCCATACCCGATCGGTTCTTGCCGGTGATTTTGTGGCCGTCGAGTTTGTCGATTAGGATGTGCATTCCCCATTGTCTTTTTTGCTTCAACTCTGTCGTTCATACTTTCTCGGTTCTCGTGATGATTTGATGGGGACCGATGAAATTTGCGAGCCCCCTGTTTGCATCACCATCGAAGTTTTTCACCACTCTATCCTGATTGTGGGCATGTGCTTGTGTTGGGTTTTTCATGGTCAAAGTGACAAATTTGCTTTGTACTTGGGCCACTGTATCGCCTACTTGTTGGTCTGCCCGGTCGTGCCGGCTCCTCGCGAGACACGATCAACCACAATAATTATGGGGGGGTGACATATTAGCTACCCTCCTTCATCCGCCATGGGCGGCGGCTATGGGTGTGGTGGCAGCTCCCTCTGTCTTCCATCTAGGCTATCGGTGTGGTAGCAGCTCCCCCTGTCTTCCTCCGCCATGGGCGGCGCGCGACACAGTCTCTTTAACGAGATGGAAGGGTGACAACGGCGTGGTCAAGGGCGATAGTAGCACGGTCTCCTCTGGTTGAGGTCTCCCATTTCTTTCCTCTGTTTTTTTCATTGCTTCGTCTCCACCAAATTCGACCGGTTGTTCTTGGGTCTTTGCTAGATCACTGCCATCGCTGCCTCCTCTCTAGCGCGATACAAAAAGCAACCAGAAGTGCTGAGCAGAGGTACTGGCAGTTATGAGATGGCCTGAGTACAAGACATGGACTCCCACCTGGCTTCACCTTCCTTTCGCCATCTACACCTCCATGGCAAGAGGTCAGTTCATAGACGTTTTCCTCCTTTGTACATGCTAGTGTGCGAGGTTATTGTGGATTTTCCCTTTCTCCCTTGCCTTGCTGTGACACAGTGTTCTTGATTTAGGGTTTTAATTTGTCGATGGGGTGTCACCCAGCAATACTCTGGTATTGCGATGCTGTTGACGCTGCTATGGCAGCCAAGAACCATTCACAACGGCTGCAGGTTATATTCTTTCCATCATCCCACTTTGTCGATGTCGTTGTTTTCCAGCCTTTTTCCTTAATCCTTCCTAATACAGTAACAATATGTGGCATTAGGTACATACAAAATCTTTCATGAGAACAATCCTATCAAGTTTTATTACATATATATGTGCAGTTGATTTTCTTCTGTGCTCCCCAAAGCAATTAGGCTTAGTTTAGGTCAATTTCTTGTATTTTCTCATCTGGTTCATGGATGAAGAAGGATCTGACCGATCTTTTTTTTGGAGGGGTGGTGGTGGTGGACGAGACGACTTTATTTCTCCCCTCGTCCATTTCATTTCAAAACGGAGATCGAAAGAGACGACTTTATAGATGTGTCTATGATCCTGGTAAAATCCATGAAGGAAGTGTCCGCAAGCAGGCTCTACGTAGTAGGCACAGATCCATCTTTGCTTGGACCATAACAAATCTAGCTTTTGCTGTCAAGACTACTTTGAATTGATTAAGGTATATTGAGCTACAAATAGAAAAGTCACCTCTGTAGGTCGTAGATTCTTGGGTTTTCGGTAAGCAGCACATATTCTTGACGTTTCTACTTACTCCCGAAAGGGCCTAGGGGAGAAATGATTGCAAAATGAGATATTTAGGTTCTATAATTACTTTTCTATGGGAATCTTCTGAGACTGATTGCAGTTTTCTTAGTCATGAGGAAATAATATGGTTCCTTTCAAATTGATATGGCTTCAGTCATTTCTCATTGAAGTATTTAGTATCTTTACTGATTGCTTACTTTAAGTTGGTCACAATTTTAATTTTCATTTCTGTGACAGCTATTCTAAAGGTTGTAGCGTGTGCAAAACTGCAGGTTATTTGTCCATTTAGGAAGATATTTCACCATTGGTCGTTGCTATTATGATCTGGCTTATAATGTATTCCCTTGTTGTTCAGTCAAAAAAATATATTCCATTGTTATAACTTCTGTGCTTACTAGAGGTGTCTAACAATGCTGAAAAAGTTCCTCCCTTTGCAAAACTGCAGTTTAATTACTTGATATTTCACTTTGGTTACAATGTAATTTTTCCCTCTTAGAATGCTAGGAGATGTGGTCCAGATTTCTCCATGTCTGCAGTGATAGATCATACTGTTTTAACTTCATTTTTTATTATGTCCACCGAGTTATTACTTCAAATTACTGTACTTCTCTCATGTGTTATTCAGATTTGATTTCAGATATTTATTTCTCGTATCGTGTATATATTTGATATGAAATAAAGAAAAAGTATACGTCGATGCTTAATTTTGGAATGCTTTGGTGCAGGTTCACAATGGCTTTTCCATAGTTCCTGCCATTGCTCCACCAATCGTGTCCATTGGAGAATCATTAACGTAAAGTTTCTACTGATTTATCTGTAGTGGCCAATGTAAGTTGTATACTGAATTCCATTTCATCAATCTGTCAATCTGTGTTAAGGTTGTTACTGTGGCTCTTCCCCTTTTCATTTAGAAACACGCAACACCAATGTTTTTTTACTAGCCTTCTTCACTTTTTTTGAAATAAGTGGCTTTTGACCTAACGCTTTCAAAAAAAAAAAAAAAAGCAGTTGGCAATATGTCTAGATCATTTCAAGTGCCATAAGGTTATCCCTACTGAATAGTTAAACATGCATTAAAACAAGTGTTAACTATTGGGTTGACGCCTTGTGGGTTACAAGCTGGCCTCCATGTTTTAATCTCTTCATCATTATGACTTCTGAATATCTGTTGCAATTGGCACTTTCTCTAAGCACGTGAGAATCGGGGTAGTTGAATGTTTTGTTTTGTTCGTAGCTCAGAACGCATCCAATATATATGAATCCTGGACACTCTTCCTGTGTGGTGTATTTTGAATTAACTACCCATCATTTGGATCAGTGGGAGCCAAACATTTTGATCTCGCCGATATTTCGTTTTTTTGTGTGTAAATTAGGGCCTTTATTAAAACCCCGACTTCTGATGCAGATATTTCATATTTCACTTGTCTGCTCTGTTTGGAGACACTATTGAGCATTGGGGTACATCAGGTATGAAGTAAAACTATCCTAACAACTAACATTTGCTTACCTTCCTCAGTTCCCCTTCTTCGTTGTGATCTTCTGTTTTAATATCTTTGCACATCTTGATCAGTATCATGGGTCAATTATTTGTTGTGAAATGTCCACACATATATATCCTTTTTTTTTTCATTGGACAAAGTATTTCGATAACTTTCCAGCCTAGGATATATGTTACTAGATGTGTTGCTTTTCTTTCCGGGTGTGCTATTATGGATGAGTAAATAACACTTTCTTGATCTTTTATGCCCTTAGCATAGAAAATATAGAAATGGCCATCGGAGTTGTGAAATTATGCCATATAACTTATGTGCCTTTATGATGTGATTTTTACATTTGATATTCATTATAATGATTCCATTCTGTTGCTTATATGTTGGTAGGTGCAGGAAGTGTACATGTACTTCAGAAGGAACAAGTGAAGCTATCCATGGTAGCTGATTCTGATGTCTACTATGGTACCTGATACTACCAGCGGTTTTGTTCATATCCGTAAGTACACCTTGAAAGTTTTTCATGTCAATAGTGGTGATCTGTTTAGTTAAATGGATACATTATGACCTCTTTCAGCGTGTCATGATCTGATTTTGTGATTTTACACATTATGACCTCTTTCTTTGTCATACATATGTTCCAGTAGCTCGGTGTTCCACACCGCTTCTGATTTCTTATTATGATGATTTTCGCATCAAGGTTCAATATATTAGCTTATACCAATGTGTCTCCGTGTCATAGGTTTTTTCCCCAGCTCCTAATGTTGTTTTTCCATATATTTTACTTTCAACTCCGAGTCCAACAAAAGTGGAGTATGTTGATTAGTGTTTTTTTTTTACCAAGGGATCCTGCTCGAGTTGTGAGACCTTTATGTCATTTCGTCTTATATGAGGCAGGTACACATATGATGTTCTACGCATCCTGAACTTAACTGCAGCCGATTTGTATTGATTTCCTCTATTTTAATACATTGCATCGCTGTCGAGACCACTCATGTAGCTTATGGGAAACATGACACCCATAGAAAAATTAAACCAGAAAATCTTCTTATTAGAACCCAGATACTGCTCTGTTTTTCTCTCCTGTTAATTGGAACCCAGCACAAACATTGTTTTCGTCTGCTATCAACCCAGCTGTTCCTGTTACTGAATGGATGCTCTCAGGTACTTAGATAACTCTACATATCCATTGGACAGGGAGAGCTGAAAATTGCAGACTTTGGCTGGTCTATTTATTCCTTCAATAAAAGCCGGACAACGTGTGGAGCACTAGATCACGTGCAACCTGAGATGGGTAATTTTCTAATAACTACTACCTTCATTCTCAACCGATTAAGTGTTTTTTTTTGTTGCAACTACCACAACTTTTTCTCATTTTCTGTTGGTCTAGCTGCTTTATTACTAGCATACCGTGGTTTGTCCACACGAGCAAACTCAACATGATTACCGCAATAGTGTGGGACTTGCACCTATGTTCTAAACTTGAAAAAATTATAAACAAATGTTTCTTTGCTGTGTGTCAGAAAATAGACTTCAAATCCAAAACTCAAAATCTTTTAAACATCGCGGAATAAGGAGGTTATGTTAAGTGTGGAAGGGTTGATTGCAACAAGATGGGAGGTAAATTTAGCTTTCACTTTTCAGTTCAGCAAACAAATCTGAAAAATAATGTTTTGTGTAACTTCACTGTCAATTGATGGACATGCATCATCTGACAATACCCTGATTCTCCTCTTAGCAGTTAATTCCTGTTGCCATTTTGCACGTGAAATTACTCTGATTAGTTATCATGTACAAAAGCAGTTAATTTCTGCTGTTGTTCCCAGATTGATGAACTGTTATGATCTGTGTTTCCGTGAATTCATCTCAAATTAGCTCAGATTTGATCAACTTGAACCTCCATGAAGTGCAACTCGACGTTGTCATATATTGAGTAATGAAGCAATAGCTGTTACGTGTTGAACTGAAATTGATCCATCCAATATATGTAGTTTTTGTTGAAACAGAACAATTTTCATAGAGTTGCAGGCTTCTCTCTCAAAACAAAGATCAAATATAATTGTTCCCACCAATTTCAATCATAGATGTATGGAAGTAAAGCATCATCCTCTATTAATCATGCATGTGTAATCTTAGATTCACCTCTCATTTTCCATTTTTCAATATACATTGTTTGGCTAGGCATTGTACCCCCTGGCATATGAATCTACATGATGATTAGATATCTTCTGTGCAACATCCATGCATGTCCATAAGTCATGCACACTGCTCCTGAGATCTAGCGAATTTGCCTCATGTTATTTTTCCCTGATGTCCTGTTTGCACACGTTTATAATCTTAGTTTCTTCCTTTTCATCATTCAATGCATTTGTTTACAGGTGCTATGCACCCACGGCGTTTGCTGCGGGGGTTCCATCTAGTTTATGACGGTATTTTTCTAAATTTTTCAGTTCTTTCGTTCTTAATCGATCGGCTCTCGCTGGTGATCCGGTGTTCCGCGGGTATGTCGATATAGGCTGTGTGTTCCTCTTCTATCATAGTAACGATAATCTTTTCTCGCCGTTGCTTCGTTATCACCAAAGTTTTTCAGCTCTTTCGTTCATACTTGATCGGTTCTCGCTGGTGATACGGTGTTACCCGAGTATGTCGATATGGGCTGTGTATTCCTCTTCTATCATGACAATGATGATTTCTACTTGCATATATTTCGGTTTTATCTAAGTTTTTTAGCTGTTTCGTTCATACTTGATCGGTTCTCGCTGGTGATACGGTGTTCCCCAAGTATGTCGATATGGGGCTGCGTGTTCCTCTTCTATCGTGACAATGATGATTTTTTTTCACATATGATTCGGTTTTATCTAAGTTTTTCAGCTCTTTCGTTCATACTCGATCGGTTCTCGCTGGTGATACGGTGTTCCCCGGGTACGTCGATATGGGCTGTGTGTTCCTCTTCTGTCATGGCAATAATGATCTCTTCTCGCATATGATTCGGTTTTATCTAAGTTTTTCAGTTCTTTCGTCTTGCTCGATCGGTTCTCGCTGGTGATACGGTGTTCCGCGGGTACGTCGATATGGGCTGCGTGTTCCTTTTCTATCATGGCAGCGATAATCTCTTCCTGCCTATGTTTCGTTATCACCAAAGTTTTTCAGCTCGTTCGTTCATACTTGATCGGTTCTCGCTGTGATACGGTGTTCCCCGAGTATGTCGATATGGGCTGTGTGTTTTTCTTTTATCATGGCAATGATAATTTCTTCTTGCATATATTTCGGTTTTATCTAAGTTTTTTTAGCTCTTTCCTTCATACTTGATCGGTTCTCGCTGGTGATACGGTGTTCCCGAGTATGTCGATATGTGCTGTGTGTTCCTCTTCTATCATGGCAATGATGATCTCTGCTCGCATATGATTTGGTTTATCTAAGGTTTTCAGCTTTTTGTTCATAAACGAACGGTTCTTGCTGGTGATACGGTGTTCCTTGAGTATGTCAATATGGGCCTTGTGTTTCACTTCTATGGCAATGTTGATCTCTTCTCGCATATAATTCAGTTTTATCTAAGTTTTTCAGCTCTTTCGTTCATATTCGATCGGTTCTCGCTGGTGATACGTTGTTCCCCGAGTAGTCGATATGAGTTGTTTCTTCCTTTTCTATTGTGGCAAAGATGATTTCTTCTCGTATATGATTTGGTTTTATCTGAGTTTTTCTAAACTTTTGTTCATACTCGATCGGTTCTCGCTGGTGATGCGGTGTTCCAAGAGTATGTCGATATGGGCTGTGTGTTCCTAATCTATCTGGCAACGATGTTTCTTCTCGCCTATTATTCGGTTTATCAAAGTTTTTTTAGCTTTTTCGTTCATTCGATCGGTTCTCGCTGGTGATACGGTGTTCCCCGAGTATGTTGATATGGGCTATATGTTTCTCTTTTATCGTGGCAATGATGATTTCTTCTTTAATATATTTCGGTTTTATCTAAGTTTTTCAGATATTTCGTTCTACTCGATCGGTTCTCGCTGGAGATACGGTGTTCCCCGAGTATGTCGATATGGGCTGTGTGTTCCTCTTCTATCCTGGCAATGATGATCTCTTTTCGTATATGATTCGGTTTTATCTAAATTTTTCAGTTCTTTCGTTCTTAATCGATTGGCTCTCGCTGGTGATCCGGTGTTCCGCGGGTATGTTGATATAGGCTGTGTGTTCCTCTTCTATCATGGCAACGATAATCTTTTCTCGCCGTTGCTTCGTTATCACCAAAGTTTTTTCAGCTTTTTCGTTCATACTTGATCGGTTCTCGCTGGTGATACGGTGTTACCCCGAGTATGTCGATATGGGCTGTGTATTCCTCTTCTATCATAACAATGATGATTTCTTCTTGCATATATTTCGGTTTTATCTAAGTTTTTTAGCTGTTTCGTTCATACTTGATCGGTTCCGCTGGTGATACGGTGTTCCCCAAGTATGTCGATATGGGCTGCGTGTTCCTCTTCTATCGTGACAATAATGATTTCTTTCACATATGATTCGGTTTTTATCTAAGTTTTTCAGCTCTTTCGTCATACTCGATCGGTTCTCGCTGGTGATACGGTGTTGCCCTAGTACGTCGATATAGGCAGTGTGTTTCCTCTTCTATCTGGCAAATGATATCTTCTCGCATATGATTCGGTTTTATCTAAGTTTTTAGTTCTTTCGTTCTTGCCGATCGGTTCTCGCTGGTGATACGGTGTTCCGCGGGTACGTCGATATGGGCTGCGTGTTCCTTTGCTATCATGGCAGCGATAATCTCTTCCTGCCGATTGTCGTTATCACCTAAGTTTTTCAGCTGTTTTCGTATACTTGATCGGTTCTCGCTGTGATTACGGTGTTACCGAGTATGTCAATATGGGCCTTGTGTTTCTTTTCTATGGCATGTTGATCTCTTCTCGCTATGATTCAGTTTTATCTAAGTTTTTCAGCGCTTTCGTTCATACTCGATCGGTTCTCGCTGGTGATACGGTGTTCTCCGAGTACATTGATATGGGCTGTGTGTCCTCTTCTATCATGGCAATGATGATCTCTTCTCGCCATATGATTTGGTTTTATCTAAATTTTTCAGTCTTTCGTTCTTGCTCGATCGGTTTCTCGCTGGTGATACGGTGTTCCGCGGTACGTCGATATAGGCTGCGTGTTGCTCTTCTATCATGGCAGCGATAATCTCTTCTCGCCGATGTTTCGTTATCACCTAAGTTTTTCAGCTCTTTCGTTCATACTTGATCGGTTCTCGCTGGTGATACGGTGTTCCCTAAGTATGTCGATATGGGCTCTGTGTTCTCTTTTATCGTGGCAATGATGATTTCTTCTTTCATATATTTCAGTTTTATCTAAGTTTTTCAGCTATTTCGTTCATACTCGATCGGTTTCTCGCTGGTGATACGGTGTTCCCTGAGTATGTCGATATGGGCTGTGTGTTTCTCTTCTATCCTGGCAATGATGATCTCTTTTCGCATATGATTCGGTTTTATCTAAATTTTTCAGTTCTTTCGTTCTTAATCGATCGGCTCTCGCTGGTGATACGGTGTTCCGCGGGTATGTCGATATAGGCTGTGTGTTCCTCTTCTATCATGGCAACGATAATCTTTTCTCGCCGATGCTCGTTATCACTAAAGTTTTTCAGCTCTTTCGTTTTTCTCGCTGGTGATACGGTGTACAGCGTAATGTCGATATGGGATGTGTATCCCTCTTCTATCATGACAACGATGATTTCTTCTTGCATATATTTCGGTTTTATCTAAGTTTTTCAGCTGTTTTGTTCATACTCGAACGGTTCTCGCTGGTGATACGGTGTTCCTTGAGTATATCGATATGGGCCGTGTGTTTCCTCTTCTATCATGACAACGATATTTTCTTCTGCCGATGATTCATTATCACTTAAGTTTTTCCAGCTCTTTCATTCATACTCGAATCGGTTATCGCTGGTGATACGGTTTTTCGGAGTATGTCGATACGGACTGTGTGTTCCTGTTCTATCCTGGCAACGATGATCTCTTCTCGCATATGATTCGGTTTTATCTAAGTTTTCTGCTCTTTTGTTCATACTCGATCGGTTCTCGCTGGGTGATACGGTGTTCCCCGAGTATGTCGATATAGGCTATGTGTTTACGTGTTCCTTGCCTGTCTTCGCAACGATGATCTTTTCCTCGCCAATGATTACGGTGTGTATTCCTCACCTTTCCTGGCAACGGTGATCTCTTCTTGCCGGCGATTTGGTATTGACCAAATCACCCATTTGTTGATGTGGGCTTTGCATTCCTCATTTGTATTGGTACCTTCTGTGTCATCCATACCCGATCGGTTCTTGCCGGTGATTTTGTGGCCGTCGAGTTTGTCGATTAGGATGTGCATTCCCCATTGTCTTTTTTGCTTCAACTCTGTCGTTCATACTTTCTCTGTTCTCGTGATGATTTGATGGGGACCGATGAAATTTGCGAGCCCCCTGTTTGCATCACCATCGAAGTTTTTCACCACTCTATCCTGATTGTGGGCATGTGCTTGTGTTGGGTTTTTCATGGTCAAAGTGACAAATTTGCTTTGTACTTGGGCCACTGTATCGCCTACTTGTTGGTCTGCCCGGTCGTGCCGGCTCCTCGCGAGACACGATCAACCACAATAATTATGGGGGGTGACATATTAGCTACCCTCCTTCATCCGCCATGGGCGGCGGCTAGGGGTGTGGTGGCAGCTCCCTCTGTCTTCCATCTAGGCTATCGGTGTGGTAGCAGCTCCCCCTGTCTTCCTCCGCCATGGGCGGCGCGCGACACAGTCTCTTTAACGAGATGGAAGGGTGACAACGGCGTGGTCAAGGGCGATAGTAGCACGGTCTCCTCTGGTTGAGGTCTCCCATTTCTTTCCTCTGTTTTTTTCATTGCTTCGTCTCCCACCAAATTCGACCGGTTTGTTCTTGGGTCTTTGCTAGATCACTGCCATCGCTGCCTCCTCTCTAGCGCGATACAAAAAGCAACCAGAAGTGCTGAGCAGAGGTACTGGCAGTTATGAGATGGCCTGAGTACAAGACATGGACTCCCACCTGCTTCACCTTCCTTTCGCCATCTACACCTCCATGGCAAGAGGTCAGTTCATAGACGTTTTCCTCCTTTGTACATGCTAGTGTGCGAGGTTATTGTGGATTTTCCCTTTCTCCCTTGCCTTGCTGTGACACAGTTGTTCTTGATTTAGGGTTTTAATTTGTCGATGGGGTGTCACCCAGCAATACTCTGGTATTGCGATGCTGTTGACGCTGCTATGGCAGCCAAGAACCATTCACAACTGCTGCAGGTTATATTCTTTCCATCATCCACTTTGTCGATGTCGTTGTTTCCCAGCCTTTTCCTTAATCCTTCCTAATACAGTAACAATATGTGGCATTAGGTACATACAAAATCTTTCATGAGAACAATCCTATCAAGTTTTATTACATATATATGTGCAGTTGATTTTCTTCTGTGCTCCCCAAAGCAATTAGGCTTAGTTTAGGTCAATTTCTTGTATTTTCTCATCTGGTTCATGGATGAGAAGGATCTGACCGATCTTTTTTTTGGAGGGGTGGTGGTGGTGGACGAGACGACTTTATTTCTCCCCTCGTCCATTTCATTTCAAAACGGAGATCGAAAGAGACGACTTTATAGATGTGTCTATGATCCTGGTAAAATCCATGAAGGAAGTGTCCGCAAGCAGGCTCTACGTAGTAGGCACAGATCCATCTTTGCTTGGACCATAACAAATCTAGCTTTTGCTGTCAAGACTACTTTGAATTGATTAAGGTATATTGAGCTACAAATAGAAAAGTCACCTCTGTAGGTCGTAGATTCTTGGGTTTTCGGTAAGCAGCACATATTCTTGACGTTTCTACTTACTCCCGAAAGGGCCTAGGGGAGAAATGATTGCAAATGAGATATTTAGGTTCTATAATTACTTTTCTATGGGAATCTTCTGAGACTGATTGCAGTTTTCTTAGTCATGAGGAAATAATATGGTTCCTTTCAAATTGATATGGCTTCAGTCATTTCTCATTGAAAGTATTTAGTATCTTTACTGATTGCTTACTTTAAGTTGGTCACAATTTTAATTTCATTTCTGTGACAGCTATTCTAAAGGTTGTAGCGTGTGCAAAACTGCAGGTTATTTGTCCATTTAGGAAGATATTTCACCATTGGTCGTTGCTATTATGATCTGGCTTATAATGTATTCCCTTGTTGTTCAGTCAAAAAAATATATTCCATTGTTATAACTTCTGTGCTTACTAGAGGTGTCTAACAATGCTGAAAAAGTTCCTCCCTTTGCAAAACTGCAGTTTAATTACTTGATATTTCACTTTGGTTACAATGTAATTTTTCCCTCTTAGAATGCTAGGAGATGTGGTCCAGATTTCTCCATGTCTGCAGTGATAGATCATACTGTTTTAACTTCATTTTTTATTATGTCCACCGAGTTATTACTTCAAATTACTGTACTTCTCTCATGTGTTATTCAGATTTGATTTCAGATATTTATTTCTCGTATCGTGTATATATTTGATATGAAATAAAGAAAAAGTATACGTCGATGCTTAATTTTGGAATGCTTTGGTGCAGGTTCACAATGGCTTTTCCATAGTTCCTGCCATTGCTCCACCAATCGTGTCCATTG
This sequence comes from Eragrostis curvula, assembly GCA_007726485.1. Classification (NCBI taxonomy): domain Eukaryota; kingdom Viridiplantae; phylum Streptophyta; class Magnoliopsida; order Poales; family Poaceae; genus Eragrostis; species Eragrostis curvula. The sequence continues at coordinate 222,546 of RWGY01000009.1, forward strand.
GAGAATCATTAACGTAAAGTTTCTACTGATTTATCTGTAGTGGCCAATGTAAGTTGTATACTGAATTCCATTTCATCAATCTGTCAATCTGTGTTAAGGTTGTTACTGTGGCTCTTCCCCTTTTCATTTAGAAACACGCAACACCAATGTTTTTTTACTAGCCTTCTTCACTTTTTTGAAATAAGTGGCTTTTGACCTAACGCTTTCAAAAAAAAAAAAAAAGCAGTTGGCAATATGTCTAGATCATTTCAAGTGCCATAAGGTTATCCCTACTGAATAGTTAAACATGCATTAAAACAAGTGTTAACTATTGGGTTGACGCCTTGTGGGTTACAAGCTGGCCTCCATGTTTTAATCTCTTCATCATTATGACTTCTGAATATCTGTTGCAATTGGCACTTTCTCTAAGCACGTGAGAATCGGGGTAGTTGAATGTTTTGTTTTGTTCGTAGCTCAGAACGCATCCAATATATATGAATCCTGGACACTCTTCCTGTGTGGTGTATTTTGAATTAACTACCCAATCATTTGGATCAGTGGGAGCCAAACATTTTGATCTCGCCGATATTTCGTTTTTTTGTGTGTAAATTAGGGCCTTTATTAAAACCCCGACTTCTGATGCAGATATTTCATATTTCACTTTGTCTGCTCTGTTTGGAGACACTATTGAGCATTGGGGTACATCAGGTATGAAGTAAAACTATCCTAACAACTAACATTTGCTTACCTTCCTCAGTTCCCCTTCTTCGTTGTGATCTTCTGTTTTAATATCTTTGCACATCTTGATCAGTATCATGGGTCAATTATTTGTTGTGAAATGTCCACACATATATATCCTTTTTTTTTTCATTGGACAAAGTAATTTCGATAACTTTCCAGCCTAGGATATATGTTACTAGATGTGTTGCTTTTCTTTCCGGGTGTGCTATTATGGATGAGTAAATAACACTTTCTTGATCTTTTATGCCCTTAGCATAGAAAATATAGAAATGGCCATCGGAGTTGTGAAATTATGCCATATAACTTATGTGCCTTTATGATGTGATTTTTTACATTTGATATTCATTATAATGATTCCATTCTGTTGCTTATATGTTGGTAGGTGCAGGAAGTGTACATGTACTTCAGAAGGAACAAGTGAAGCTATCCATGGTAGCTGATTTCTGATGTCTACTATGGTACCTGATACTACAGCGGTTTTTGTTCATATCCGTAAGTACACCTTGAAAGTTTTTCATGTCAATAGTGGTGATCTGTTTAGTTAAATGGATACATTATGACCTCTTTCAGCGTGTCATGATCTGATTTTGTGATTTTACACATTATGACCTCTTTCTTTGTCATACATATGTTCCAGTAGCTCGGTGTTCCACACCGCTTCTGATTTCTTATTATGATGATTTTCGCATCAAGGTTCAATATATTAGCTTATACCAATGTGTCTCCGTGTCATAGGTTTTTTCCCCAGCTCCTAATGTTGTTTTTCCATATATTTTACTTTCAACTCCGAGTCCAACAAAAGTGGAGTATGTTGATTAGTGTTTTTTTTTTACCAAGGGATCCTGCTCGAGTTGTGAGACCTTTATGTCATTTCGTCTTATATGAGGCAGGTACACATATGATGTTCTACGCATCCTGAACTTAACTGCAGCCGATTTGTATTGATTTCCTCTATTTTAATACATTGCATCGCTGTCGAGACCACTCATGTAGCTTTATGGGAAACATGACACCCATAGAAAAATTAAACCAGAAAATCTTCTTATTAGAACCCAGATACTTGCTCTGTTTTTCTTCTCCTGTTAATTGGAACCCAGCACAAACCATTGTTTTCGTCTGCTATCAACCCAGCTGTTCCTGTTACTGAATGGATGCTCTCAGGTACTTAGATAACTCTACATATCCATTTGGACAGGGAGAGCTGAAAATTGCAGACTTTGGCTGGTCTATTTATTCCTTCAATAAAAGCCGGACAACGTGTGGAGCACTAGATCACGTGCAACCTGAGATGGGTAATTTTCTAATAACTACTACCTTCATTCTCAACCGATTAAGTGTTTTTTTTTGTTGCAACTACCACAACTTTTTCTCATTTTCTGTTGGTCTAGCTGCTTTATTACTAGCATACCGTGGTTTGTCCACACGAGCAAACTCAACATGATTACCGCAATAGTGTGGGACTTGCACCTATGTTCTAAACTTGAAAAAATTATAAACAAATGTTTCTTTGCTGTGTGTCAGAAAATAGACTTCAAATCCAAAACTCAAAATCTTTTAAACATCGCGGAATAAGGAGGTTATGTTAAGTGTGGAAGGGTTGATTGCAACAAGATGGGAGGTAAATTTAGCTTTCACTTTTCAGTTCAGCAAACAAATCTGAAAAATAATGTTTTGTGTAACTTCACTGTCAATTGATGGACATGCATCATCTGACAATACCCTGATTCTCCTCTTAGCAGTTAATTCCTGTTGCCATTTTGCACGTGAAATTACTCTGATTAGTTATCATGTACAAAAGCAGTTAATTTCTGCTGTTGTTCCCAGATTGATGAACTGTTATGATCTGTGTTTCCGTGAATTCATCTCAAATTAGCTCAGATTTGATCAACTTGAACCTCCATGAAGTGCAACTCGACGTTGTCATATATTGAGTAATGAAGCAATAGCTGTTACGTGTTGAACTGAAATTGATCCATCCAATATATGTAGTTTTTGTTGAAACAGAACAATTTTCATAGAGTTGCAGGCTTCTCTCTCAAAACAAAGATCAAATATAATTGTTCCCACCAATTTCAATCATAGATGTATGGAAGTAAAGCATCATCCTCTATTAATCATGCATGTGTAATCTTAGATTCACCTCTCATTTTCCATTTTTTCAATATACATTGTTTGGCTAGGCATTGTACCCCCTGGCATATGAATCTACATGATGATTAGATATCTTCTGTGCAACATCCATGCATGTCCATAAGTCATGCACACTGCTCCTGAGATCTAGCGAATTTGCCTCATGTTATTTTTCCCTGATGTCCTGTTTGCACACGTTTATAATCTTAGTTTCTTCCTTTTCATCATTCAATGCATTTGTTTACAGGTGCTATGCACCCACGGCGTTTGCTGCGGGGGTTCCATCTAGTTTATGACGGTATTTTTCTAAATTTTTCAGTTCTTTCGTTCTTAATCGATCGGCTCTCGCTGGTGATCCGGTGTTCCGCGGGTATGTCGATATAGGCTGTGTGTTCCTCTTCTATCATAGTAACGATAATCTTTTCTCGCCGTTGCTTCGTTATCACCAAAGTTTTTCAGCTCTTTCGTTCATACTTGATCGGTTCTCGCTGGTGATACGGTGTTACCCGAGTATGTCGATATGGGCTGTGTATTCCTCTTCTATCATGACAATGATGATTTCTACTTGCATATATTTCGGTTTTATCTAAGTTTTTTAGCTGTTTCGTTCATACTTGATCGGTTCTCGCTGGTGATACGGTGTTCCCCAAGTATGTCGATATGGGGCTGCGTGTTCCTCTTCTATCGTGACAATGATGATTTTTTTTCACATATGATTCGGTTTTATCTAAGTTTTTCAGCTCTTTCGTTCATACTCGATCGGTTCTCGCTGGTGATACGGTGTTCCCCGGGTACGTCGATATGGGCTGTGTGTTCCTCTTCTGTCATGGCAATAATGATCTCTTCTCGCATATGATTCGGTTTTATCTAAGTTTTTCAGTTCTTTCGTTCTTGCTCGATCGGTTCTCGCTGGTGATACGGTGTTCCGCGGGTACGTCGATATGGGCTGCGTGTTCCTTTTCTATCATGGCAGCGATAATCTCTTCCTGCCTATGTTTCGTTATCACCAAAGTTTTTCAGCTCGTTCGTTCATACTTGATCGGTTCTCGCTGTGATACGGTGTTCCCCGAGTATGTCGATATGGGCTGTGTGTTTTTCTTTTATCATGGCAATGATAATTTCTTCTTGCATATATTTCGGTTTTATCTAAGTTTTTTTAGCTCTTTCCTTCATACTTGATCGGTTCTCGCTGGTGATACGGTGTTCCCCGAGTATGTCGATATGTGCTGTGTGTTCCTCTTCTATCATGGCAATGATGATCTCTGCTCGCATATGATTTGGTTTTATCTAAGGTTTTCAGCTGTTTTGTTCATAAACGAACGGTTCTTGCTGGTGATACGGTGTTCCTTGAGTATGTCAATATGGGCCTTGTGTTTCACTTCTATGGCAATGTTGATCTCTTCTCGCATATAATTCAGTTTTATCTAAGTTTTTCAGCTCTTTCGTTCATATTCGATCGGTTCTCGCTGGTGATACGTTGTTCCCCGAGTAGTCGATATGAGTTGTTTCTTCCTTTTCTATTGTGGCAAAGATGATTTCTTCTCGTATATGATTTGGTTTTATCTGAGTTTTTCTAAACTTTTGTTCATACTCGATCGGTTCTCGCTGGTGATGCGGTGTTCCAAGAGTATGTCGATATGGGCTGTGTGTTCCTAATCTATCTGGCAACGATGATTTCTTCTCGCCTATTATTCGGTTTATCAAAGTTTTTTTAGCTTTTTCGTTCATCCTCGATCGGTTCTCGCTGGTGATACGGTGTTCCCCGAGTATGTTGATATGGGCTATATGTTTCTCTTTTATCGTGGCAATGATGATTTCTTCTTTAATATATTTCGGTTTTATCTAAGTTTTTCAGATATTTCGTTCATACTCGATCGGTTCTCGCTGGAGATACGGTGTTCCCCGAGTATGTCGATATGGGCTGTGTGTTCCTCTTCTATCCTGGCAATGATGATCTCTTTTCGTATATGATTCGGTTTTATCTAAATTTTTCAGTTCTTTCGTTCTTAATCGATTGGCTCTCGCTGGTGATCCGGTGTTCCGCGGGTATGTTGATATAGGCTGTGTGTTCCTCTTCTATCATGGCAACGATAATCTTTTCTCGCCGTTGCTTCGTTATCACCAAAGTTTTTCAGCTTTTTCGTTCATACTTGATCGGTTCTCGCTGGTGATACGGTGTTACCCGAGTATGTCGATATGGGCTGTGTATTCCTCTTCTATCATAACAATGATGATTTCTTCTTGCATATATTTCGGTTTTATCTAAGTTTTTTAGCTGTTTCGTTCATACTTGATCGGTTCTCGCTGGTGATACGGTGTTCCCCAAGTATGTCGATATGGGCTGCGTGTTCCTCTTCTATCGTGACAATAATGATTTCTTTTCACATATGATTCGGTTTTATCTAAGTTTTTCAGCTCTTTCGTTCATACTCGATCGGTTCTCGCTGGTGATACGGTGTTGCCCTAGTACGTCGATATAGGCAGTGTGTTCCTCTTCTATCATGGCAATAATGATATCTTCTCGCATATGATTCGGTTTTATCTAAGTTTTTTAGTTCTTTCGTTCTTGCTCGATCGGTTCTCGCTGGTGATACGGTGTTCCGCGGGTACGTCGATATGGGCTGCGTGTTCCTTTTCTATCATGGCAGCGATAATCTCTTCCTGCCGATGTTTCGTTATCACCTAAGTTTTTCAGCTGTTTCGTTCATACTTGATCGGTTCTCGCTGGTGATACGGTGTTACCCGAGTATGTCAATATGGGCCTTGTGTTTCTTTTCTATGGCAATGTTGATCTCTTCTCGCATATGATTCAGTTTTATCTAAGTTTTTCAGCGCTTTCGTTCATACTCGATCGGTTCTCGCTGGTGATACGGTGTTCTCCGAGTACATTGATATGGGCTGTGTGTTCCTCTTCTATCATGGCAATGATGATCTCTTCTCGCATATGATTTGGTTTTATCTAAATTTTTCAGTTCTTTCGTTCTTGCTCGATCGGTTCTCGCTGGTGATACGGTGTTCCGCGGGTACGTCGATATAGGCTGCGTGTTGCTCTTCTATCATGGCAGCGATAATCTCTTCTCGCCGATGTTTCGTTATCACCTAAGTTTTTCAGCTCTTTCGTTCATACTTGATCGGTTCTCGCTGGTGATACGGTGTTCCCTAAGTATGTCGATATGGGCTCTGTGTTTCTCTTTTATCGTGGCAATGATGATTTCTTCTTTCATATATTTCAGTTTTATCTAAGTTTTTCAGCTATTTCGTTCATACTCGATCGGTTCTCGCTGGTGATACGGTGTTCCCTGAGTATGTCGATATGGGCTGTGTGTTTCTCTTCTATCCTGGCAATGATGATCTCTTTTCGCATATGATTCGGTTTTATCTAAATTTTTCAGTTCTTTCGTTCTTAATCGATCGGCTCTCGCTGGTGATACGGTGTTCCGCGGGTATGTCGATATAGGCTGTGTGTTCCTCTTCTATCATGGCAACGATAATCTTTTCTCGCCGATGCTTCGTTATCACTAAAGTTTTTCAGCTCTTTCGTTTTTCTCGCTGGTGATACGGTGTTACCCGAGTATGTCGATATGGGATGTGTATCCCTCTTCTATCATGACAACGATGATTTCTTCTTGCATATATTTCGGTTTTATCTAAGTTTTTCAGCTGTTTTGTTCATACTCGAACGGTTCTCGCTGGTGATACGGTGTTCCTTGAGTATATCGATATGGGCCGTGTGTTCCTCTTCTATCATGACAACGATATTTTCTTCTCGCCGATGATTCATTATCACTTAAGTTTTTCAGCTCTTTCATTCATACTCGATCGGTTCTCGCTGGTGATACGGTGTTTCGGAGTATGTCGATACGGACTGTGTGTTCCTGTTCTATCCTGGCAACGATGATCTCTTCTCGCATATGATTCGGTTTTATCTAAGTTTTTCTGCTCTTTTGTTCATACTCGATCGGTTCTCGCTGGTGATACGGTGTTCCCCGAGTATGTCGATATAGGCTATGTGTTTACGTGTTCCTTGCCTGTCTTCGCAACGATGATCTTTTCTCGCCAATGATTTACGGTGTGTATTCCTCACCTTTCCTGGCAACGGTGATCTCTTCTTGCCGGCGATTTGGTATTGACCAAATCACCATTTGTTGATGTGGGCTTTGCATTCCTCATTTGTATTGGTACCTTCTGTGTCATCCATACCCGATCGGTTCTTGCCGGTGATTTTGTGGCCGTCGAGTTTGTCGATTAGGATGTGCATTCCCCATTGTCTTTTTTGCTTCAACTCTGTCGTTCATACTTTCTCTGTTCTCGTGATGATTTGATGGGGACCGATGAAATTTGCGAGCCCCCTGTTTGCATCACCATCGAAGTTTTTCACCACTCTATCCTGATTGTGGGCATGTGCTTGTGTTGGGTTTTTCATGGTCAAAGTGACAAATTTGCTTTGTACTTGGGCCACTGTATCGCCTACTTGTTGGTCTGCCCGGTCGTGCCGGCTCCTCGCGAGACACGATCAACCACAATAATTATGGGGGGGTGACATATTAGCTACCCTCCTTCATCCGCCATGGGCGGCGGCTATGGGTGTGGTGGCAGCTCCCTCTGTCTTCCATCTAGGCTATCGGTGTGGTAGCAGCTCCCCCTGTCTTCCTCCGCCATGGGCGGCGCGCGACACAGTCTCTTTAACGAGATGGAAGGGTGACAACGGCGTGGTCAAGGGCGATAGTAGCACGGTCTCCTCTGGTTGAGGTCTCCCATTTCTTTCCTCTGTTTTTTTCATTGCTTCGTCTCCACCAAATTCGACCGGTTGTTCTTGGGTCTTTGCTAGATCACTGCCATCGCTGCCTCCTCTCTAGCGCGATACAAAAAGCAACCAGAAGTGCTGAGCAGAGGTACTGGCAGTTATGAGATGGCCTGAGTACAAGACATGGACTCCCACCTGGCTTCACCTTCCTTTCGCCATCTACACCTCCATGGCAAGAGGTCAGTTCATAGACGTTTTCCTCCTTTGTACATGCTAGTGTGCGAGGTTATTGTGGATTTTCCCTTTCTCCCTTGCCTTGCTGTGACACAGTTGTTCTTGATTTAGGGTTTTAATTTGTCGATGGGGTGTCACCCAGCAATACTCTGGTATTGCGATGCTGTTGACGCTGCTATGGCAGCCAAGAACCATTCACAACGGCTGCAGGTTATATTCTTTCCATCATCCCACTTTGTCGATGTCGTTGTTTCCAGCCTTTTTCCTTAATCCTTCCTAATACAGTAACAATATGTGGCATTAGGTACATACAAAATCTTTCATGAGAACAATCCTATCAAGTTTTATTACATATATATGTGCAGTTGATTTTCTTCTGTGCTCCCCAAAGCAATTAGGCTTAGTTTAGGTCAATTTCTTGTATTTTCTCATCTGGTTCATGGATGAAGAAGGATCTGACCGATCTTTTTTTTGGAGGGGTGGTGGTGGTGGACGAGACGACTTTATTTCTCCCCTCGTCCATTTCATTTCAAAACGGAGATCGAAAGAGACGACTTTATAGATGTGTCTATGATCCTGGTAAAATCCATGAAGGAAGTGTCCGCAAGCAGGCTCTACGTAGTAGGCACAGATCCATCTTTGCTTGGACCATAACAAATCTAGCTTTTGCTGTCAAGACTACTTTGAATTGATTAAGGTATATTGAGCTACAAATAGAAAAGTCACCTCTGTAGGTCGTAGATTCTTGGGTTTTCGGTAAGCAGCACATATTCTTGACGTTTCTACTTACTCCCGAAAGGGCCTAGGGGAGAAATGATTGCAAAATGAGATATTTAGGTTCTATAATTACTTTTCTATGGGAATCTTCTGAGACTGATTGCAGTTTTCTTAGTCATGAGGAAATAATATGGTTCCTTTCAAATTGATATGGCTTCAGTCATTTCTCATTGAAAGTATTTAGTATCTTTACTGATTGCTTACTTTAAGTTGGTCACAATTTTAATTTTCATTTCTGTGACAGCTATTCTAAAGGTTGTAGCGTGTGCAAAACTGCAGGTTATTTGTCCATTTAGGAAGATATTTCACCATTGGTCGTTGCTATTATGATCTGGCTTATAATGTATTCCCTTGTTGTTCAGTCAAAAAAATATATTCCATTGTTATAACTTCTGTGCTTACTAGAGGTGTCTAACAATGCTGAAAAAGTTCCTCCCTTTGCAAAACTGCAGTTTAATTACTTGATATTTCACTTTGGTTACAATGTAATTTTTCCCTCTTAGAATGCTAGGAGATGTGGTCCAGATTTCTCCATGTCTGCAGTGATAGATCATACTGTTTTAACTTCATTTTTTATTATGTCCACCGAGTTATTACTTCAAATTACTGTACTTCTCTCATGTGTTATTCAGATTTGATTTCAGATATTTATTTCTCGTATCGTGTATATATTTGATATGAAATAAAGAAAAAAGTATACGTCGATGCTTAATTTTGGAATGCTTTGGTGCAGGTTCACAATGGCTTTTCCATAGTTCCTGCCATTGCTCCACCAATCGTGTCCATTGGAGAATCATTAACGTAAAGTTTCTACTGATTTATCTGTAGTGGCCAATGTAAGTTGTATACTGAATTCCATTTCATCAATCTGTCAATCTGTGTTAAGGTTGTTACTGTGGCTCTTCCCCTTTTCATTTAGAAACACGCAACACCAATGTTTTTTTACTAGCCTTCTTCACTTTTTTTGAAATAAGTGGCTTTTGACCTAACGCTTTCAAAAAAAAAAAAAAAAAGCAGTTGGCAATATGTCTAGATCATTTCAAGTGCCATAAGGTTATCCCTACTGAATAGTTAAACATGCATTAAAACAAGTGTTAACTATTGGGTTGACGCCTTGTGGGTTACAAGCTGGCCTCCATGTTTTAATCTCTTCATCATTATGACTTCTGAATATCTGTTGCAATTGGCACTTTCTCTAAGCACGTGAGAATCGGGGTAGTTGAATGTTTTGTTTTGTTCGTAGCTCAGAACGCATCCAATATATATGAATCCTGGACACTCTTCCTGTGTGGTGTATTTTGAATTAACTACCCAATCATTTGGATCAGTGGGAGCCAAACATTTTGATCTCGCCGATATTTCGTTTTTTTGTGTGTAAATTAGGGCCTTTATTAAAACCCCGACTTCTGATGCAGATATTTCATATTTCACTTTGTCTGCTCTGTTTGGAGACACTATTGAGCATTGGGGTACATCAGGTATGAAGTAAAACTATCCTAACAACTAACATTTGCTTACCTTCCTCAGTTCCCCTTCTTCGTTGTGATCTTCTGTTTTAATATCTTTGCACATCTTGATCAGTATCATGGGTCAATTATTTGTTGTGAAATGTCCACACATATATATCCTTTTTTTTTTCATTGGACAAAGTAATTTCGATAACTTTCCAGCCTAGGATATATGTTACTAGATGTGTTGCTTTTCTTTCCGGGTGTGCTATTATGGATGAGTAAATAACACTTTCTTGATCTTTTATGCCCTTAGCATAGAAAATATAGAAATGGCCATCGGAGTTGTGAAATTATGCCATATAACTTATGTGCCTTTATGATGTGATTTTTTACATTTGATATTCATTATAATGATTCCATTCTGTTGCTTATATGTTGGTAGGTGCAGGAAGTGTACATGTACTTCAGAAGGAACAAGTGAAGCTATCCATGGTAGCTGATTTCTGATGTCTACTATGGTACCTGATACTACAGCGGTTTTTGTTCATATCCGTAAGTACACCTTGAAAGTTTTTCATGTCAATAGTGGTGATCTGTTTAGTTAAATGGATACATTATGACCTCTTTCAGCGTGTCATGATCTGATTTTGTGATTTTACACATTATGACCTCTTTCTTTGTCATACATATGTTCCAGTAGCTCGGTGTTCCACACCGCTTCTGATTTCTTATTATGATGATTTTCGCATCAAGGTTCAATATATTAGCTTATACCAATGTGTCTCCGTGTCATAGGTTTTTTCCCCAGCTCCTAATGTTGTTTTTCCATATATTTTACTTTCAACTCCGAGTCCAACAAAAGTGGAGTATGTTGATTAGTGTTTTTTTTTTACCAAGGGATCCTGCTCGAGTTGTGAGACCTTTATGTCATTTCGTCTTATATGAGGCAGGTACACATATGATGTTCTACGCATCCTGAACTTAACTGCAGCCGATTTGTATTGATTTCCTCTATTTTAATACATTGCATCGCTGTCGAGACCACTCATGTAGCTTTATGGGAAACATGACACCCATAGAAAAATTAAACCAGAAAATCTTCTTATTAGAACCCAGATACTTGCTCTGTTTTTCTTCTCCTGTTAATTGGAACCCAGCACAAACCATTGTTTTCGTCTGCTATCAACCCAGCTGTTCCTGTTACTGAATGGATGCTCTCAGGTACTTAGATAACTCTACATATCCATTTGGACAGGGAGAGCTGAAAATTGCAGACTTTGGCTGGTCTATTTATTCCTTCAATAAAAGCCGGACAACGTGTGGAGCACTAGATCACGTGCAACCTGAGATGGGTAATTTTCTAATAACTACTACCTTCATTCTCAACCGATTAAGTGTTTTTTTTTGTTGCAACTACCACAACTTTTTCTCATTTTCTGTTGGTCTAGCTGCTTTATTACTAGCATACCGTGGTTTGTCCACACGAGCAAACTCAACATGATTACCGCAATAGTGTGGGACTTGCACCTATGTTCTAAACTTGAAAAAATTATAAACAAATGTTTCTTTGCTGTGTGTCAGAAAATAGACTTCAAATCCAAAACTCAAAATCTTTTAAACATCGCGGAATAAGGAGGTTATGTTAAGTGTGGAAGGGTTGATTGCAACAAGATGGGAGGTAAATTTAGCTTTCACTTTTCAGTTCAGCAAACAAATCTGAAAAATAATGTTTTGTGTAACTTCACTGTCAATTGATGGACATGCATCATCTGACAATACCCTGATTCTCCTCTTAGCAGTTAATTCCTGTTGCCATTTTGCACGTGAAATTACTCTGATTAGTTATCATGTACAAAAGCAGTTAATTTCTGCTGTTGTTCCCAGATTGATGAACTGTTATGATCTGTGTTTCCGTGAATTCATCTCAAATTAGCTCAGATTTGATCAACTTGAACCTCCATGAAGTGCAACTCGACGTTGTCATATATTGAGTAATGAAGCAATAGCTGTTACGTGTTGAACTGAAATTGATCCATCCAATATATGTAGTTTTTGTTGAAACAGAACAATTTTCATAGAGTTGCAGGCTTCTCTCTCAAAACAAAGATCAAATATAATTGTTCCCACCAATTTCAATCATAGATGTATGGAAGTAAAGCATCATCCTCTATTAATCATGCATGTGTAATCTTAGATTCACCTCTCATTTTCCATTTTTTCAATATACATTGTTTGGCTAGGCATTGTACCCCCTGGCATATGAATCTACATGATGATTAGATATCTTCTGTGCAACATCCATGCATGTCCATAAGTCATGCACACTGCTCCTGAGATCTAGCGAATTTGCCTCATGTTATTTTTCCCTGATGTCCTGTTTGCACACGTTTATAATCTTAGTTTCTTCCTTTTCATCATTCAATGCATTTGTTTACAGGTGCTATGCACCCACGGCGTTTGCTGCGGGGGTTCCATCTAGTTTATGACGGTATTTTTCTAATTTTTTCCCTAATGCTGGATTTGAATATGACATTTGACGTTACAGTGTGTGCTGAAACAGAACTGCTAGCTCCAGTTAGAGATTGAGTGTTTACTTTTTACCTCAGAGATTGAGTGTTTATTATCACATAACTGTCCACTTTTTGCATGTTAGTGAACTCCACTGATTGCTTGCTAATATTACTTTTTCAGGGTGCCCTGGGCATTGCTTGATAGCAGATGCCTGGATACATATGAATCTGATGTTTAATTCGTGCAAGAAAAAAAATCGTGTTTCAGGTAATTCTAAGTGTTCTTTAAAGTTTCAGTCATGGATTTTAATTCTTTTTTTTTTGAGATTCTGTAGAAATTTGTTCGATGAATACCACCGCCCAGCTCGCCTGAGCAGCAGGCTGCCCAGCTCCGTTGGCCTCTACAACTGATCGATCCCCTGCTCCTTTGCTTCCTCGCCATCCCAACGACACATCACCTAGCCACTAGAGTCCGTCCTGCTGTTCATGTCACCGCCATTGAGGAAAGGGGTGGCCTCTAGATCCGGTCGACTCGATGCTCCTCTGCTTGCATTTCTTCCTCCACAACTCATCTCCAAGCGTTACTCCTCTATACCGGTGCCTTCGCCGGCATACTGGGTGGATCCCTTACAGTGCTAAGGCTGTGCAGCCACTACGAATGTTTACCTTACTGTCCCTTCCTTTTTCTCAACAATTTAAGCATCAACTTTTTACTCTCATTTACAGTCCGATTTTTGAATGCCCTATATCAGTAGTGACAGTTAGCTTGCCATCACATCGTGCTTGCAGGTGCCTACTGCCATGTTGCAGATTTTTCGGCTATACTGATGCCCTGGAAGCAAGGGGAAAGAGAATATGATGGAATGAAGAAAGAAAGAAAGAAAGAAAGAAAGAAGAAGAAAGGCTGGATGAAGCAAATGTAGAGGACAAGGGGGAGATTGACCCAAATTTCTCTGGGTAAGAACGCAAATGTGGATGATCACTTCTTTTGCGCCTGATAATCAATTCCTGGCAATTTTTGCATTATCATGGGCTAAATAGCTTATGCCATTTATACTTATTAGTGGCTGAACATTTTATTTGGTGCTGAATTTGGTAGCTGTGAAGGTTGATGATTTCTCTTTTCGTGGGATCGATCAAACGGATATTATGATTTTTGATTTGTAAGGATTGCCGTACTTGATAGGACCTTAGAGTGTAAGGATTGGCGTCTTCCTTATTATTTCCCTGATTTATTTAGAACTAATATCTCCAGATTTTGTGGAACAAGCATTGTACAAGACCACCCTTCTTACTGGGATTTAAATTTGTTCCTTTAGAAACTACAGAGTTTTTGTTCCATCCTCATAGTTGACATGGTCTGAAAAGTGGTTGGTGCAAGATTGTACTTTTATACTTCTCCATCCTCAAAATTCAAATAACAAGGACTTCTTTTCCTTATTTGCAATCCTTTTTGGATGCATATCGCTATGCCTGTTTAACTGTTTTCCTTTTAGAATTACTAGCCCGTGCTAACATCATAGCTCATGTCTACTCTTCTCGTCATTCAAACTGTTATAATTTTGCACCTCTTTATAACAACTATCCATCACTTTTTGCAGGCTGCTGTGGTCTGCTGCTTTTAAAAACGTTGCAGCACTATAAAAGTATACTTATAAGCACCCGTCACCACGCTTCTATGGCTAAAAATCATCTCCTTTGAGGGACAAAAAAAAAAAATCCTGCTCTTGGTAATAACTGTTTTACGTTCTCAGTAATAACTGTTTTGAACTTCCTGTGTTTTTTATTGTAACCAGGTTCTGCTTCCCCTTTTCTCTTGACACAATTAAATTCTGGTCATAAATTATTCCTGACAGTTTTAGCTTCACACATAATTGAGGTCATGCTTGCATATTGGGGGAAAACATTGCCTAATGGGTGCCATAAACGTAGCAGACTTGTTCCGGTTTGCTCAGGTACAGCGAAATGCGTCTTGCAGTTGATTGTTTGATTCTGCGGATCCCTGTGCCTTGGATGCTAATTTTCCATGTTCTGATGTTATTCGCATATGCTATTCCACCTGACAACGGTAGTCCAGCTATAACGGAGACTTCCCCACCTATTTTAGTTTCAGTCTGCGTGTCGGCGCCTGTCTGTTGTCTCTGATGGTACGTATCATCTCCAGAATACTTGATTTTTCCCTCTTCCATTGCACCGTTGACGCTTATTTTTCTTCTCACCCCTGTCATATAGTTTGGTTGCTGATACTAACACCCAAATGTCGGTGGGTCTGTGAAATTTACTCTTATATATATGTAGTGGCCAAAGTAAGTTCTATACTGAATTCCATTTCATCAATCTGTGTTAAGGTTGTTACTGTGGCTCTTCTCCTTTTCATTTGGAAATACGCAACACCAATGTTTTTTACTAGCCTTCTTCACTTTTCTTGAAATAAGTGGCTTTTGACCTAACGCTTTTAAAAAAATGCAATTGGCGATATGTCTAGATCATTTCAAGTGCCATAAGGTTATGCCTGTTAGCTAATCCTTTGCACTTGTATCTAGTTAGTTGTTTCCTGCATTTTCAGTTCTGCAGTAGTAGTGTCGTGCTCAATTGTGTTAGTGAGCTGAGCTCAGGTTAGTGGTCAGTTAGAGGTTCACCGGGCCATGCTTAGTGGTGCTCATGAACCCGAGTAGTGCGGCCATTACGGCCTGGATCCCCAGCCACTTCTCCATCACCGGGAGGTAGTGTTAGCCTGTAATTAGGAGTCTATTTATTCAGCAATAGAACAACAGAAAAGTTTCAGCCAACAATGCCATACTGAATAGTTAAACATGCATTAAAACATGTATTAACTATTGGGTTGACGCCTTGTGGGTTACAAGCTGGCCTCCAAGTTTTAATGCATGTTTAACTAAGCAATTCGTAGTTGCAATTCGCTGGGGATCCAGGCCCGGTTAATCTCTTTGTAGTTCATTATGACTTCTGAATAATCTAATTCACTCGTCTCTCTGTTTCATATCAGTGGTATATCCATTGCAATTCGCAATTTCTCTAAGCACGTGAGAATCGGGGTAGGTTGAATGTTAAGTTATTTTGTTTGTAGCTCAAAACCCATCCAATAACTATGACTCCTGGACACTCTTACTGTGTGGTGTATTTCGAATTAACTACCCAATCATTTGGATCACTGAGAGCCAAACATTTTGATCTCGCCGATTTTTTTTTTGTGTGTAAATTAGGGCCTTTATTAAAACCCTGACTTCTGATGAAGATATTTCATATTTCACTTTGTTGGGTTCTGTATGCTCTGTTTGGAGACACTATTGAGCATTGGGGTACATCAGGTATGAAGTAAAACTATCCTAACTACCAACATTTGCTTACCTTCCTCAGTTCCCCTTCTTTGTTGTGGTCTTCTGTTTTAATTTCTTTGCCCATCTTGATCAGTATCATTGGTCAATTATTTGTTGTCAAATATCCACACATATATATCCTTTTTTTTCATTGGACAAAGTAATTTCGATAACTTTCCAGCCTAGGATATATGTTACTAGATGTGTTGCTTTTATTTCCGGGTGTGCTATTATGGATGAGTAAATAACACTTTCTTGATCTTTTATGCTCTTAGCATAGAAAATATAGAAATGGCCAACAGAGTTGTGAAATTATGCCATCTAACTTATGTGCCTTTATGGTGTGATATTTTGCATTGATATTCGTTATAATGATTCCATTCTGTTGCTTATGTGTGGTAGGTGCAGGAAGTGTACATCTTCTTCAGAAGGAACAAGTGAAGCTATCCATGGTAGCTGATTTCTGATGTCTACTATGGTACCTGATACCGCAGCGGTTTTTGTTCATACCTGTAAGTACACCTTGAATGTTTTTCATGTCAATAACTGATTTCTTATTATGATGATTTTTGCATCAAAGGTTCAATATGTTAGCTTATACCAATGTGTCTCCGTGTTATTGTTTTTTTCCCCAGCTCCTAATGTTGTCTTTCCATATATTTTACTTTCAACTCCGAGTCCAACAAAAGTGGAGTATGTTGATTAGTGCTTTTTTTTACGAAGGGATCCTGCCCCAGTTGTGATACCTTTATGTCCTTTCGTCTTATACGAGACGGGTGCACATATGATGTGCTACGTATCCTGAACTTAACTGCAGCCGATTTGTATTGATTTCCTCTATTTTAATACATTGCATTGCTGTCGAGACCACTCATTTAGCTTTATGGGAAACATGACACCCATAGAAACATTAAACCAGAAAATCTTCTTATTAAAACCCAGATACTTGCTCTGTTTTTCTGCTCCTGTTAATTGGAACCCAGCACAAACCATTGTTTTCGTCTGCTATCAACCCAGCTGTTCCTGTTACTGGATGGATGCTCTCAGGTACTTAGATGACTCTACCTGTCCATTTGAACAGGGTGAGCTGAAAATTGCAGACTTTGGCTGGTCTATTTATTCATTCAATAGAAGCCGGACAATGCGCGGAGCACTAGATCATGTGCAACCTAAATGGGTAATTTTCTAATAACTATTACCTTCGTTCTGAACCAATTAAGTTTTTTTTTGTTGCAACTGCCACAACTTTTCCTCATTTTCTGTTGGTCTAGCTGCTTTATTACTAACATACCGTGGTTTGTCCACACGAGCAAACTCAACATGATTACCGCAATAGTGTGGGATTTGCACCTATGGCTCCCTTTTTTTTTTGTTACGATCAGTTTGTTCTAAACTTGAAAAAATTGTAAACAAATGTTTCTTTGCTCTGTGTCAGAAAATAGACTTCAAATCCAAAATTCAAAATCTTTTGAACGTCGCGGAATAAGTAGGTTATGTTAAGTGTGGAAGGGTTGATTGCAACAAGATGGGAGGTAAATTTAGCTTTCACTTTTCAGTTCAGCAAACAAATCTGAAAAATAATGTTTTGTGTAACTTCACTGTCAATTGATGGACATGCATCATCTGACAATACCCTGATTCTCCTCTTAGCAGTTAATTCCTGTTGCCATTTTGCACGTGAAATTACTCTGATTAGTTATCATGTACAAAAGCAGTTAATTTCTGCTGTTGTTCCCAGATTGATGAACTGTTATGATCTGTGTTTCCGTGAATTCGTCTCAAATTAGCTCAGATTTGATCAACTTGAACCTCCATGAAGTGCAACTCGACGTTGTCATATATTGAGTAATGAAGCAATAGCTGTTACGTGTTGAACTGAAATTGATCCATCCAACATATGTAGTTTTTGTTGAAGCAGAACAATTTTCATAGAGTTGCAGGCTTCTCTCTCAAAACAAAGATCAAATATAATTGTTCCCACCTATTTCAATCATAGATGTATGGAAGTAAAGCATCATCCTCTATTAATCATGCATGTGTAATCTTAGATTGACCTCTCATTTTCCATTTTTTCAATATACATTGTTTGGCTAGGCATTGTACCCCCTGGCATATGAATCTACATGATGATTTGATATCTTCTGTGCAACATCCATGCATGTCCATAAGTCATGCACACTGCTCCTCAGATCTAGCGAATTTGCCTCATGTTATTTTTCCCTGATGTCCTGTTTGCACACGTTTATAATCTTAGTTTCTTCCTTTTCATCATTCAATGCATTTGTTTACAGGTGCTATGCACCCACGGCGTTTTTTCCCTAATGCTGGATTTGAATATGACATTTGACGTTACAGTGTGTGCTGAAACAGAACTGCTAGCTCCAGTTAGAGATTGAGTGTTTACTTTTTACCTCAGAGATTGAGTGTTTATTATCACATAACTGTCCACTTTTTGCATGTTAGTGAACTCTACTGATTGCTTGCTAATATTACTTTTTCAGGGTGCCCTGGGCATTTCTTGATAGCTGATGCCTGGATACATATGAATCTGATGTTTAATTTGTGCAAGAAAAAAAATCGTGTTTCAGGTAATTCTAACTGTTCTTTAAAGTTTCAGTCATGGATTTTAATTCTTTTTTTTTTGTTGAGATTCAGTAGAAATTTTGTTCCATGAGTATTTCCGTCCAAGATTTTCTATCTAAATTTCAGTTAGAACTATCTTGCTAATACTTTGAAACTGAGTAGGAGCAGCTGAATCTTGCAAAGTTTTCGTGCATAATATATCCTGTTCGACAATAGTATTTCTAATGCATAGCATATTTTCACATGCACCTGTGTTTTTCTTATAGAAATTTGTAGCTAAAAATGTAAGAAGTGCATGAAAGCAACCACATATCATCTTATCATATACTTCGTCCCAGTTTATTTGTCATTCTGGGAGTGTTTTGAAGTGTTTAGATTCATAGAATGTTCAGTGAACCTGGACAACCTGTCTGTCCAGGTTCAGAGAATGTTGAATGAATCTGGTAGAAAGCCAGAATGACAATTATTCTAAGACAGAGGGAGTAGAATCTTTAGTTTTGACCATCATGGCACTGCTTCTATTACTGTTTTACTGATCATTCCCCGTCGCTCCATCCGGGTCGTCCATTTGCGTCGCGTGGATCTGCGCAGCCATTGCGCCTGGCCTTATCCTCTCCATCACGCAGAGCGTCTGCCCTCCCCGACCTAACCATGATTTCCCCATCGCCCTCTCCTCAGGCCGTCGCTCGCTCCCTGCCAGCGTACCACCGCCCTGCTCGCCTGATCAGCAGGCTCCCAGCACCGCTGGCCTCTACAACTGATCGATCCCCTACTCCTTTGCTTCCTCGCCATCCCAACGACACATCACCTAGCCACGAGAGTCCATCCTGCTGTTCATGTCGCCGCCATTGAGGAAAGGCGTCCTCATGGCCGCTCTGCTTTTAGCCCAGCTGCTTCAATGTGCTGTCGAGCCGCGCCTTACACGCGCGTGGTGCCTGCCGCAGCCCGCACAACGCTTTTCGTAGGCGTAGTACCTTGTTCTCTTCTCCGGCGATGATGAAGCCGGGTTGTTGCGACACATACACTTCCTCCTGCAACACTCCATTGAGAAATGCAGATTTAATGTCCATGTGATGGACGGGCCATCCTTCATGCGCGGCCAGCGCAATCAGCAGCTTGATGGAGTCCAGGCGCGCGACGGGGGTGAACACCTCGCCAAAGTCCACGCCGGCCTACTGCACGTACCCCTTTGCGACGAGGCACGCCTTGTGGGGAACGACGACGCCGGCCTCATTCTTCTTCAATTTGTACACCCACTTGAGGCCGATCGGGCGGTGTCCACGTGACAGGTCCACCAGCTCCCAGGTACGGTTCCATTCCACCGCGTCCATCTCCTCCCTCAACGCTCAGCCTCATTGAACGTGGTAGGCTCCCCCGTGCTGGCAAGGTAGAGCTCGATGTTGTTGACATGCCGCGCTGCAGGGCCTGGTGCAGGGGCGCGGCGCCGATCACATTGTTGATGGCGCGGTACCACAGCTATGTGCCGTCGTGGTACGGATTAAGCCGTTCGTCATCGTTCTGCAGCGGTGTCATGAACTCGGGTTCCTCGACAGCTGGTAGCGGAGTCGGAGTGGCTGGAGCTGGCGCCGCTGGCGGCACAAGGGACAGAGTGGGTGCGGGTGCAGGGCTTGGTGAAACACGCACATCGACGTCGCCACCGCCGTACGCCCCACGGACCTCGTGTGTGATGGTGAAGTCACTCGTCACCGCTGGTGCGTTGCCGATGATGGAACTCGAGTCCCAGCTCACCGCCTCGTCGAAGATCGCGTCACCGATTTGAGAGCACGGTACACCTTCGAGTGCTCGTCGTAGCCGAGGAAGACCATCGGGTGGCTCCGATCGTCAAGCTTGCGCAGGTGTGGGCGAACGTCCTTGACATAGTCGACGCAGCCAAACGTGTGAAGGAAGTGGATGACCGGCTTACGGCCATGCAACGCCTCGTACGGTGTCTTGCCAGGGAGGCTCCTTGTGGGCGCGCGATTAAGGAGGAACATGGCGGTGTTCACCGCCTCACCCCTGAATTCAGTCAGGAGCCCATGCTACTTCAGTAGGGCTCGCGCGGCGGCCACCACGGTTTGATTCCGACGCTCCACAACGCCATTTTGCTGCGGCAAGTAGGGCGCCGAGAAGTAATGTTGCATACCTTCATCAGCGCTACGATGCGAACTCTACAAATGTGAACTCACTGCCATTGTCGGTTCTGGACACTCACAGGGGACGGACGCACTCCAGCTCCGTCGCCGCCTTGACGCGGCGAATCTCCACCGTCGTATCGACCTTGCATGCCAGTAGCTGCACCCACATGTAGCGGGAGTAATCGTCGATGAGCAGCAAGAAGTAGCGCCGTCCGCCAGTCGTCGCCGGCGTGATCGGGTCGCACAGATCTCCGTGCACGAGATCGGGCTACGCTTCTGCTCGAAATTGAGCTTTCTTGGGGAAGGGGGCGCGGCGCTGCTTGGTGGTGACGCACACCTTGCATAGCTGCTCGACGTGGTCCATCTCTGGCAGGCCCTCAACGAGGCCTTGGCTCGCCATGCGCCGCAAAGCATCAAAGCTCAGATGGCCGAGGTGATCGTGCCACAGCCATGCGTCGGGGTCAGCATAATGGCGCGCGGCGAGGCAGACGGGCTTGTCAATGTTCAGGCGTAGCACATACAGACGATTTCGCCCACACCGCACCTTGCAGAGCAGCTACTACTGGCGATCCCAGATCCTCAGCACGTCGTCATCGATCTCCACCTTGGATCCTCTTTCATCCAATTGCCCGATGGAGACGATCGAATTCTTGAGGCGCGGGATGTAGTACACCCCGATGAGCGCCTTGTGCATGCCGCCACGGCCAGTGAAGATCATGGTGCCGCAACCGTGGATGCCGATGACGGAGCCATCTCCAAATCGTACGTCACCGACGATGCCGCGGTTCAGCTCGAAGAAGCATCGAGGCGCCCGGTCATGTGGTTCGTGGCCCCCGTGTGGAGGTACCATCCCTCATGTTGGTCGGTGTTGCCGGAATCTCCGAGGAAGGCTTCGGCACGGGGCTTGTCGAGGTGGACGGTCGTGGTCGCCGGCTCGCTGGAGAGGGAGAGGGCGCACACTTCCGCCATGAACAGGGAAGGTTCCTCATCATCCTCCTCCCTGGTCAGGTGAGACTGCTCGTGTCGTGGCGCCGCCGCGCGACAGTCCTTGGCCCAGTGCCCGGATTTGCCGCAGCGGAGGCACTTATCGCGCTCCTCGGTGCGCGACTCCTTGCCACCGCCAGAGCCACCACCAGAGCTGCCGCTAGAGCTGCGCTTCTTCCGTGGTCCCCGTGGGCAACGTCGATTGCCGGCAACCTTGCCAGGGGCCGGCCGCGATCTGCCGTCGCCAGCCTGGCGCTCCTTCTGCCACGCCAGCCACTGCCCCTCAGTCAGCAGCAGAGAGTGTTGGCGTCTCTTACTGTCACGCGGGAAACACGCGACCGCGGGGAGACACCGGGGGTTATGGAATTGTTCACTTGCACTATTTAACCAAATAATCCACAACTAGTAACAAGTACTAGATATGAATTATAAAGTTTGTCATGTTAAATAGAATATCCGCAAGCGGACGGATAACCCGTTGTAGCATTTCACCCGAGAGTATTCCAGGGTATCGTATTTATATTTTCCCAAAGGAAGACATGGTTGACAAGAGTACTTATGTTCATGGTGTTACAAACGATAAGTGATATAACCACATTCCAATGCAGGGGTAAGGTTTAATAATAATAAGGATAGTGCGACACACACGAAGGCATTCCACTCTCTCTAATAAAAGGTGAGAGACAATCCTAAGCAATGCTAAGTTAGACTAGCGAGCTACTACTCCAAAGGTACAACATTCATATAGCGTGCACAACCTCTACCTATCATCTAGCGTCATGCAAGCACAAGCAAGCGTCTAATGCCTAGGCAACATCGGGAGATCCGGCATACGCAAGGTCTGCCTCGCGACTCCGGCCTATTTACGTACTCCTATGCCGTGCCCGAACGTGGAGGGTTCCTTTGGATGGACAGGGCTGTCACTTCCTGCCACCTACCTCTACAAACCGTAGGACACGCACATACCCAAGGGTGGATAGACTACCCCGGCACCATGCCGGCGTTACTAACCACGACTCTAGATCCCTCGAGGCACCCCCAACCCTTCGGATCGACGGGGTGATAAATCTAGAGCACCTTTGCAGGACAATGAGCCCGATGTCTAAACATGAGAACAACTAGCCTAACTAGCATAAACTAGATAAAAGGGATCAAAGCTAGCACTAAGTCATGCATAAGCGTTTGTCGCTCAAGAACGAGCGACGAACGATGAACGATTAAGCAAGTTCAACAATAATCTATGATCGAGTATGAACGAACGAAGAACGAAGGATGAACGAGCATGAACGAACAACGAACGATCATACAAGATCATGATAGAACTAGCAAGCTCATAACAACTATATGAATACTTGTATTCCATAGATTAAATAACAAGTCTTACAAAGAGAGAGGAAGGATACAAGAGCGTTACCCAATTCTCCACAAGACTTTGGGAGCAATAGGGGGAGGAGGAGGGAATGATCCTTGTGTATTGTGTGTGTGTAGGAGGGGGGGGGGGGTGCCCCTCCTTATATAATCCTTGAAGGTCGGTTTCTGGAGGCGGTTCCGCAGGTCGGTGGCATTTAATGCAGGTGGAACCGACCTCCAGAGGTCGGTATCTAACCGCCATAGAAAGGTGGGCCCAGGGGGCCACCCTGCCAGGTCGGCCGACCTGGCCAAGGGGGGTCGGCCGACCTGTGCCTGGCCCCTCCTGGGCTGGGCTTTGGCAGGTGGCTCCCCCTCTGGTTGCTCTTCTCTGATCCAGGTGCATTAGGCCTTGGTTGTGTTGGACTTTGGCGAGATTTGGCCTTTTGTCTTGGAGTTGCATTCCCGCGGCGAACGTCGTATTTGTAGAAGTGTTGATTCGTCGCCTTGGGGCATGATTTCACCTGGATTTCTCCCTTATTCCACCTGCACACTAAAATCTAGAGGTACATGTGGAAATAGGTTATTTTTAAATAAAATGCGTGTAAAGAATGTCCAATCCTTCTTGTTTATTGAGCTAGTTGACGGCCGAAATTGGTCCGTAACGACCGTCAACAACTCCCCCAAGCTTACCCCTTGCTCGTCCCGAGCAAGAAGTAGGACTTTAGGTTGTTGATCAGGAGTTGCTACAATGCCTACTTCTCAAAGGTACCAAGTGTGTAACAAAGATACTCATCCTTGAGTTGAATACGTTGGCCAAGGTAACTCACCCTTTTCCCTTAGTCCTTATGGGGCTTTTGCTTTATACTTCACCTTGGGCGGTTGAGAGAGAGAACGGTGTACGAGCATTTGTTTTCTCATTCCTTGTCTTGCTTTTATTCTCCTGAGGTTTTCAAAAATATTTTCAAAAATAAAACCAAGTTCCTCAAGTGATACTCTCGAATCGCTTAAGTGGTGTTTTCATTCCTCACCAAGGCATGTGTGTTGCCTCATCCTACATCTAATAGGCTTTTGTGGAGCTCAAGGTAGGATATGAAGAGAGGCATACTTGCATTCATATTTTGCAAAACCAAAAGAGTGGATCCACGGAGATAGCAAGCCATACAATCAAAGATCAAGATGTGCAAGTGTGTGAGTGGATGGTGGTGGTGTATGTGACTACTCCTCTTTTTGTTCACCTCTCTTTATTTTATATTTTGGGGCATGGCTATCTTTTCTTCTTTCTTTTTCCATGCTCATGATGAGAGCAGATAAATTTTCTTCTTTTTTTTTTTCATGCTCATCTTCTGTGAGTTTTATTTTATTTCTTTCTTTTGCATAGCCATGCCTAATTTTGATATTTCAAGAGAGGTGATAAATTGTGAGGAGTGTCTTTATTTTGGTGGATGGTATGACATGTTGCTAACTTCCGGTGTAGAAGTTTAGCATATGAGGTGGAATGTGTACGTGATCTTGATCATGAGAGTATGGAGAGCATCTCACTAGGGTCACACAATTTTGATAAAGCTCAATGAAATGACAAGCAGCATATGTAAGGTTTTTCATTAAGTACTACATATGGCTTTGGTAGGAATTTATCATCACTGAGGAACTTATAATTTTTATGATTTTCGAAAACAAAATCTCCGGAGTTTTTTTTTTCAAGCTTAACTTGGAACAAGATTGCATCAGCTCTTTTTACCATATCATCTCTCACAACAACTTAGGTTCAGTGCAAGCGTATGCTACCCACAAGTTTCAGGTTCTAAGCAAGTATTTTTCAGCCAACAAACTCAAAACTTGGAGAGTACTAAGTTATAAACTAGACACAAGAGAGAAATACGGCAGAGCAACTATTCATCATCTCAACATAGAAGGAAAATAAACATTTTTACAGCGCATAAAAAGAAACTACACTAATTATTTTTGTTCTTTTTAGTTTTGTTATTTTTATTTTGTTTTTCATATGAGAAGCAGGAACAAGCAAAAATGAAAGGAAAAGGATACAAGTTGCGATACATGATACCTTAGCGGGGGGCATGGTGTCTCCCCCCCAAGCTTGTTCTTGCTCATGGGTTTCGTGGATCGAACCCCATGTGGCGAAAGTAAGCCGAAAGATCGGCTTGTCCCCGCTCCGTCATGTTGGTGAGGTTGGTGAGCTGGGTGTCGGTGCGCTCTTGCCACTGATAGGTTTGCAGGATGTGTTGGTTGAGCGTGTAGCCGATGTTTCCTGCCGTGGTCTCGAGCCTTCCCATTTGCTCGGAGAGGTTGTTCATTGCTTGCTCAAGGTGGAAACCTTGAGTCGCACCAGAGTCGGAGGAGTGTTCCTCCCATTGTCGTTGCGGAGTGAACATCCTTGGGTCATGCCCCGAGGTTTGCCACGCCGAGCCCCCGGCCATGTGCGGTGGCGGGGCTGAGTACGCACCGGGAAAATACCCGGTGTGACCATACCCCGGGCCGCCATGGGCCATGGGCTGCGGTGTGGGTGCCTCGGAACTTGATGGCTGCTCCGATCTGCGCGTCCTCCTGCGAGAAGAAATACTCCTGCGTGCGCTCTCTATTTCTTGGAGCTCAATGGTTAGACTTTTGCAAGTATACAAGCGAAGATTCGGGTTAGGTAACCAAAACTCGTTTGTATACCCGACAAAATAAAATATGAGGGAATCATTTGGACCACGCTTAAGTGTATGACCGCGAATAAGATAATCTTTGTTTATGAGCATGCGAGGAGTATCAATATATTCAACATTAGCATCATGCAAAGCACCTACTCCCGCAGCGATACGTGTAATCAACGAAGTGCACTCGATAGGTCCTATCATCCCAAAATTATCTAGCCATTGGTGAATCATGTATTGCACAGGAGAAATCTTAATTTTCTCAACCATAGCATAAAGAATTTTCATTTCATCCTCGCGCACAACTCTAATATCACTCCTAGGAAAAAGAGTGATGCCAATCCACATGTGCAAAAAGCGCAAAGTAGGGTGATGGATGTGATTAGTTCTAGGCTGCACACAAGTTGAAAAACCCGTAATCCTTTCCCAAAATGCAAGCTTTGAAAAATCAGGAAGGGCACTATCAATATCAACATTGCAGCGAGTATTAAAGCCGAGTATCATGCTAAGGTCCTTCCATTTCAAACGGTATTCTTCCCGGAAAAACCGAAAAGTAATACCTTCATCTACTACTCGTAGGGTGCATAAAAACTGAAGTGTAAGCAAGCGGGAACCCGGCTCATCTACACTAGCAAAATCTTTCCACCCTATAGCTTTGAATACTCGAGAAAATTCAGCATCCATACCTGTTTGTTGCAGCAGCTCCGTGTCAAATGCTCGCGTAGGAGCAAAGATACGGTTTTGAAGAAGTGCGTAGGCGTTCGTCTCGTGCTCGCCCACCAAGTCGAGGTCGGTGTCGGCGAGGAGATGATGCTCGTTGTTGCTCTCTTCTTCGGCTGCATGTGGTGGACTTGGCGGTGGTTCGACCACGGGGCGCGCGCGCGTGCTTCGGCGTGAAGAGCTTGGACTTGAGCTTGAGCTTAGGGACTTCTTCAACGATCCGTACAGCCGCTTCGCTCCCGACATGGCTGCAGCGAGGGGAGCAAGAACACAAGAACAAAAACTCCGAACGGGTTATGTTAGGGAAAATTGAATCGGCGAAACCGTCGGTTGTTCTTGCGAGCAAGAAAATTGCAACTCGAAAAAAAACAAACAAAAACAAATCAAAACACTGAAAGAATAGTGGGAGAGGAGTTTTTTATGCAGAATTTTGAGGCAAGCTCAAAGTGAGAGCAAAGGAGAACCTTGTGAGCAAGAGAGTGAAGTGAATGAGGAATGAAATGAGTGTGTGTGAGGGGGAGAACACTTCTGCCCGGCCACCCCAACATGTCTAACAACCATAGCCAGCGGCATAAGCAACATGGGTTTTAGTCCCGTCTGTTCCCCCGGGGAGGGTCTCTATATCACCCACCAAGAAGGGACAGGGAGCCTTTGGCCTATCTGTCAGTATGTTGTGCATTCTCTCACTTCCAAAATAGCATATAATCATATAGCACGAAATGTAGCCGTTTTGGAACGTTGGAGGGGGAATATGACCGTTGGGAAAAAGATGGGGGGCAGCAGTGGCTGCCACAGGTCGGCCGACCTGAAAAATGGGGGTCGGCCGACCCCCTGTGGGGCCCACTTGCTCCCCCTCTTGGCCCATGGCCTCCAACGGTCATATGGTTCATGACCTTGGCTGCTATGTCCAGTAAATCCTCGGAAATATTGCTCAGAAAGATTTCCAAATAAAATCATGCCTCGAAATTCAAATGGTTTTCGGAAAAATTGAAACTAGAAGAGAAAAAGTGTCGGAAAAATCCCAACATGTGGAAAATTTATTGTAGTGGTACAGAGGTACTCCAAAACCTTGCACAAAAGAGTGAAAAAGTTTTGAAGAACCAAATATTTTTGGAGATTAATTTTTGTATGCATGGCGAGATGAAAAAAAAAAGTATGCTGGCGGAAAAAAAAAAGAAAATCCAAATAAAACTTTGTGAGGGAAGAATAAAATGCAAAGTGGTTTGGAAAAATGCAAATGGTGATTTTTGGAAAAGTGTATAAAAATTTTTAAAAAGAAATTAAAAAGAAATGAAGAGAAAATGATAACGCCGATTAACCGGTCGGTCCAGGGCTTCGCCGTTTTAAGTCCGGCGAGCAAGGACTTCTCCATGCGTTTCATTCTTGAGGTGCCGGCCCCGTCCTTGGAGAAGAGGATGAAGATGGCTGCACCTTCTTTACTTGCCACATTTGTTTGATCTTGGGTTGTGTTGGTGGCTTCTCAATTTGAGGGGTCGATTTCTTGACCCATAACCCCGGCCTTGTTGTTGCGGGCTTCTTGGGTTGGTACCATGACGGGTTCTCACGTTTGTTAATTTGCTTCCAAAGAGCAATGAGACTATCCGTCTTTCTCGGGGTCACTTCAACTTCTTTGATGTTTGAGGGGTTTGGCCCATACTTGATCTTGATCATCGAGCATTGTTCTTTTCGGGGTTGGAACTCGAATTTCTCCTCCTTCTCATTGATGTAGAAACGGATTTCTCCGGCCCCAACATCAATTTGAGCCTTCGCGGTGCTAAGAAAGGGACGTCCCAAGATGAGGGGTGTCTCTTTATCAATGTCCATTTCCAGCACCACGAAGTCCACCGGAATGAAGTTACCACGGATTTTCACCGGAATGTCTTCGGCTATTCCCGCGGGGTAGCGGACTGATGAGTCCGCTAGTTGTGGCCTCATTGGTGTAGGAGTTAACTCCGTGTAGCTCAATCGATCGAAGACTTCTTTGGGCATAATGCTGACGCTTGCCCCAAGATCACATAAGGCGTGTTCGAAGTGATGTGCCCCAATGGAGCATGATATGGTGGGGCAACCAGGGTCCTTCTTCTTTTCTGGAAGCCGATTGAGTATAGCCGCGCTACACTCTTCGGTGAGCTTGACCATCTCTGTCTTGGGCAGTGGTCGCTTGTTATTGAGGATGTCTTTGAGGTAACGTGCATATATGGGCACTTGTACCATGTCCATCGAAGGCACGTTGACATGAATCTTTTGGATGACTTCCACAAAACGATCAAATTGTTCATCCACCTTCGGCTTCTTATTTCTGTGTGGGAATGGCATGAAACTAGTGTCTTGGAATTCTAGTGCCTCTTTCCCAGTGGTTGCCTTTGGTTCATCATTCTTTTTCTGGATGATAGAAGGGTCTTCTTCTTCTTGTTCAACCCTGTCCTTGTTACCTGCATGGTTAGGATATGACGGGTCCCGAGTGGATTTTCCTCCCCTCGTGGTAACCGCATTAACATTTTCTAAAGAAGACTCGGGTTGCCCCGGGATCTTCCCAGAATTAGAGGTAGGAACAAGAGCAGCAAGCTGAGCAAGTTGGGTTTCTATCATTTTGTTAAAACTCAGCTGATTTTTGAAAGCGGAAGAAAAACCTTCTAGCTGTGAATTTATATTTTCTAAAACTTTATCGTTGGCAGCAAGCTTTTTGTTGATTGATTCATTAATTTTAGCGTGGCCAAGAACCAAATCTTTCAAAGAGGGTTGATTATTGTAAAAACCAGAAAAATTGTTACCTCTATTTTGATTTTGATTATATCCTTGACCTCCGTTTGAGCGATACCCGTTGTTGTTGTTCATGTAGAACGCATCTTCTTGGGTGTGGGGGCAATTCTTCCCCGTATGGCCCGTATCCCCGCATTCCTCACACGTCATGTGTGAGTCCAATGCACGAACACTACCACTTGAAGTGTGTTCATCCAAACGCTTCATGAGAAGGTCAAGTTTGGCGGACAACATGTCCACTTCCTTGACAGGGTGGATGCCTTTTGAGCGTGTTTGGAGTCGATCATCGCTCCACCCTTGATTGGAGACCATCTTCTCTATAAGATCTTTTGCTTGAGTAACGGTTTTGGAGAAGAAGGCTCCTCCAGCAGCGGCATCCATATGTCCACGGGCTGTTGGTGTTAACCCGTTGTAAAAGTGTTGAAGAATGAGCCATTCTTCCATCCCATGGTGTGGCCAGGCTGATGTGTATTCTTGGAGCCTTTCCCATGCCTCGGGTATGGATTCATTTGTTGCTTGCTGAAAGCTTGCAATTCTTCCACGAAGAGCATTGGTTTTGCCCATCGGGAAGAACTTAGTGAGGAACGCCGTAGAACATTTGTCCCATGTGTCAATATTGGCGCGGTTTGCATAGAACCATTGTTTCGCTTTCCCAAGGAGGGAGAGCGGAAACAAACGGAGCTTGATAGCATCTTGATTGCCTTCTCCCGTGCCTGACGTGTTGCATATTTCTAGGAATTGTTGGAGATGAGAGTTGGCGTCCTCGGAAGCCTTCCCACAAAAGGGTATGGCTTGCACCATAGTGATGAGGCTGGCTCTTATGTTAAGTCCGGCGTCACCAACGTCAACGTTGGGTCCAATGGGCACATTGGCAGCGGTGGGCGCGGAGTATTCACGAAGGGTCTTTTCAGCCATGACGTTTGACGTAGATGGTGCGGAAGATGCGGGTTCGCTTGTCGAGAGTACTTGAGGGGAGACGACGACGCGGTGTCGAGTCTTCCTCACAAGTGACTCGGGATTATCAACGAAGTTTTTCGGCAAGTCGAATCCACGCATACACTATCCTGTTTTCACATCAAAGAGAAAACAGATCAAGGTTAGCCTGCATGGGCAATGGTTAAACCACATCAAGTGTAATCATGAACAATCATTGTATTCTTGTTAACCAATGTCTTCCCCGGCAACGGCGCCAGAAATGCTTGTTGGCGTCTCTTACGGTCACGCGGGAAACACGCGACCGCGGGGAGACACCGGGGGTTATGGAATTGTTCACTTGCACTATTTAACCAAATAATCCACAACTAGTAACAAGTACTTGATATGAATTATAAGGTTTGTCATGTTAAATAGAATATCCGCAAGCGGACGGATTACCCGTTGTAGCATTTCACCCGAGAGTATTCCAGGGTATCGTATTTATATTTTCCCAAAGGAAGACATGGTTGACAAGAGTACTTATGTTCATGGTGTTACAAACGATAAGTGATATAACCACATTCCAATGCAGGGGTAAGGTTTAATAATAATAAGGATAGTGCGACACACACGAAGGCATTCCACTCTCTCTAATAAAAGGCGAGAGACAATCCTAAGCAATGCTAAGTTAGACTAGCGAGCTACTACTCCAAAGGTACAACATTCATATAGCGTGCACAACCTCTACCTATCATCTAGCGTCATGCAAGCACAAGCAAGCGTCTAATGCCTAGGCAACATCGGGAGATCCGGCATACGCAAGGTCTGCCTCGCGACTCCGGCCTATTTACGTACTCCTATGCCGTGCCCGAACGTGGAGGGTTCCTTTGGATGGACAGGGCTGTCACTTCCTGCCACCTACCTCTACAAACCGTGGGACACGCACATACCCAAGGGTGGATAGACTACCCCGGCACCATGCCGGCGTTACTAACCACGACTCTAGATCCCTCGAGGCACCCCCAACCCTTCGGATCGACGGGGTGATAAATCTAGAGCACCTTTGCAGGACAATGAGCCCGATGCCTAAACATGAGAACAACTAGCCTAACTAGCATAAACTAGATAAAAGGGATCAAAGCTAGCACTAAGTCATGCATAAGCGTTTGTCGCTCAAGAACGAGCGACGAACGATGAACGATTAAGCAAGTTCAACAATAATCTATGATCGAGTATGAACGAACGAAGAACGAAGGATGAACGAGCATGAACGAACAACGAACGATCATACAAGATCATGATAGAACTAGCAAGCTCATAACAACTATATGAATACTTGTATTCCATAGATTAAATAACAAGTCTTACAAAGAGAGAGGAAGGATACAAGAGCGCTACCCAATTCTCCACAAGACTTTGGGAGCAATAGGGCAACCCACTACTCAGCCTAGCACTACCTAGAATTGCCTCTAGCTCTAGTGTGAGGAGGAGGGAATGATCCTTGTGTATTGTGTGTGTGTGTAGGAGGGGGGGGGGGGGGTGCCCCTCCTTATATAATCCTTGAAGGTTGGTTTCTGGAGGCGGTTCCGCAGGTCGGTGGCATTTAATGCAGGTGGAACCGACCTCCAGAGGTCGGTATCTAACCGCCATAGAAAGGTGGGCCCAGGGGGCCACCCTGCCAGGTCGGCCGACCTGGCCAAGGGGGTTCGGCCGACCTGTGCCTGGCCCCTCCTGGGCTGGGCTTTGGCAGGTGGCTCCCCCTCTGGTTGCTCTTCTCTGATCCAGGTGCATTAGGCCTTGGTTGTGTTGGACTTTGGCGAGATTTGGCCTTTTGTCTTGGAGTTGCATTCCCGCGGCGAACGTCGTATTTGTAGAAGTGTTGATTCGTCGCCTTGGGGCATGATTTCACCTGGATTTCTCCCTTATTCCACCTGCACACTAAAATCTAGAGGTACATGTGGAAATAGGTTATTCTTAAATAAAATGCGTGTAAAGAATGTCCAATCCTTCTTGTTTATTGAGCTAGTTGACGGCCGAAATTGGTCCGTAACGACCGTCAACAGAGAGCCACTAGCCGCGGAGCAGGGGCCTGATCATCATTGCGGTCCTCCACCACCTTGAGCCGCCCGGTCACATCTTGAATGGACAGTGTGGAGATATCCAACAGAGTCTCAATTGAAAGCGATTTAGGCAAACCTCTTCAGGACGACGCGCAGGTACTTGGCGATGACCTTCTCTGGTTCTTCCGGATCGCCGAGGACCTCAAGCTGGTGGACGGTGTCGGCGAGGCGCTGCGCGAAATCGTCGATTGACTCGCCGCCGAGGAAGGAGATGTTCTAGAATTCGCGGCGGACATGCTGCGTCGTCGACTTCCGCACCCGCTCGTAGCCGAGGCGCGATGCTTCCAGCGCCTTCTAGGCCAGCTTGGTGTTGGGAGATCGAAAGTCTGTGTGTGACGTGTCAAAGCCCTCCAACGGAGTGTTGATGAAGTCTTGCTCGCCCGAAGCCTTCGATGGGTACCAGTGCCCTCGGATTACCCTGCGAAGCCCTCCTTGGTGGATATTGTCGTCTGTTGGATGATGCGAAGCCGTCCTTCCTTGTCCGCGATGCCGGACGAAGATGTTCTCGCTCAGGTTCCCTGCAGTTAGGCGCGCGAAGCCCTCCTTTGCCCGCGATGCCGGGCGAAGGGGTTTGGAGTTGTTGAGAGGATCGAGTGCGGTGTAAATGATTGTCTTTGGCTCGAGGCCCCAAAAACCAGATGTCCTTACAGGATCATCTCCCTCCATATTTTAGGGAGCGGGATGATCATATTTACATGCATACCATCGGTTACTTTAGCATGGCTCTTAGCTTGGTAGCTTCGGGCTCCTGTGCCGTCTGCTCTTTCATTCTTCCTTCGCTGGTGGCTGTTGACCTTCGCGTGGGTCAGAGGGGCTTCGGTGTAGTTCCCAACATTAGCCCTCAATTGATGATGTGTTATTAGTGTAACTAAAACCAGAGGCAATTTTATTTATTATTTTATGATTACACCGTGTGCCTTTCTGATCCACACACGTGTCTTGTCGTTTTCGTTCCGTACTTCTTTTCAGTTCCCGATAGTCGCTTCCCTTCTATATATCTTCATCGTGGGTGCGCTGTTTATTCAATCGCATGTTTTGCGCGTCTTCTTTCCTTTGCTTATTCCAATCCCTTTTGCAATAGGAGATCCTTTCCTTTCGTCCTTTTTCAATATGTCTGGTAACCGAAGGTCTAGCGAAGAGCAAGCCAAGAAAAAGCTAAAAACCCACAAGACCTCATCGAAGGACAGCTCCGATAAAGCTGTCAGCGAAGCTAATGCGACGGCTTTGGGTGCTGCTGCTCCTTCAGCAAATCAGCCGAAGACTTCACATTCAGCGAAACCATCTTTTGCTTTTAAGCCTCCGGTGATTCGCTCCGCATTGGATTTGTTCTCCATTCCGGAGGATGGGTGTAGCAATTCTTCTGGGTCTAAAGTTCAATCTATCCCCAAGAAAGTCACTTCGAAGAGTTCTTCTTTTGTTGCAAAGGATATTTCTGCTTCTACAGTTGACGTCCATGATGCCAGTGCCGCTGAGAAGTCCAAGATTCAGGACGAGGTTTCGAAGGGTGCTGATTCTGTTCTTAGTAAATCTGGATCGAAGGCTAAGATCCAGGACAAGACCTGCGTCAAGGGTCCTGATATTCCTCCTGTCGCCCCTGTTCAGGGTGCAGGAGTAGCCGAAGCTTCTGCTCAAGGTTGTCTCTCATCTCTTAGTATGGCTGAGCTTCGTCAAATTGCTGATAACTTGGGACCTCTTACAGATCGCTCCCAGGTTCAACTTCCTTCGGAACCGGGTGTCGGGATTCGTGAGCCCCTTAGCCCTTCAGCAGGTGGTGACCTTTTCCTACACTCAGTCTTTGAAACAATGCTTGGAGAGTTTCTCCCTTTTGACATGACTTTTGATTCAGTCGAAGCTGCTAGGGGTTCTTTAGCTCTTTGTGACGAGGTGCCTTCGAACACCTTTGTTATGAGTGCCAGGGCCGCTGCGCCCTTTGTTGCTGCTGCAGAGAGGGTTCGTTTTCCCCAAGTGGAGAATGAACTCGTACTTCAGGGTGGTGATACTCTGTACAAGTCTTTACTATCTTCGCAAATGAAGGTAAGTGGTTTGTTATTTTTGTATCTACTCAGTTGCTTGTCTTTCTAACTTCGCTCTTGTTTTTGTCAGTCGCTTGCTATTACCCAAGCTTCCCTTCGCCAGTTTAATGAGCTGACTCTGGCGAGGGCTGATCGAGACCGGCTTCGCAAGGATCTTTTGACTCTTGAAGCGAAGATCACGGAGAAAGAGGATGCGCTCGCTCTTAACGAAAAACGTGTGATTGATCTCTTTGTTGAGAAGGAGACCCTTGTCAAGTCCACTGAGGATTTGAAGACGAAGGTGGCTTCTCAAGAGAAACAGCTGGAGGATCTCGATTCGTCCCTTGCGAAGGCTTTGGAGGCCAACAGGGTCCTTCGCGGAAAAGTTGAAACCGCGGATCAGGAGGCGGCTCCTTTTGTTGAGGCTGAAGAGCTTCGCCTATCTTCTCTTTGCGGTCACATTCAGGACGCTCTTATCTCAGTGGGGACAACTCCTAATCAGATCCCTGAGGACGCTTCGACTGAGCAGCGTCAGTCTTGGCTTTCTGTCAATATTCCTTACGTGGTGTAGGCTTGTAGGGCCTTCTCTACCAATGCCATTCATCTGGCTGTTCGGGACCTCCTCCATTCTCTCGATGTCGAGGGGAGCAATGCTTTGGCGAAGGTTGCTTCTGACGACTTTAAATTTTTTGCCGTTGATTCTACTCCCCGTCCTGTGGTTGAAGCTCTCATGGAGGTCCCCAGTCATTTTGACGAATCCTTCTGGAACCGAGTGCAGTCGGTCGGTCGTCTACCTCAGAGTGAGGTATAAACAATTTTATTTTTGCTTCGAGAGAGGGATTACATCATCCCTTCGAACTTGTATCTTGTTGAGAATTGTTGTAAACTTTATGCTATTTTGATTAATTTTTTCTTGATTTTTGGACTTTAGGCTTCGTCTGATTTTTCTTTGAGCGGGTTTGCTACTCCGGAGCCTTCGTCAAAGGTTTCGTTGAGCGAATTTGCTTCTGTTGGGCCTTCTTCTCCTCGGAAGGCTCGTGTTGAAGATGCTATCGAGATTTTGAGCTCGTCTTCTTCATAATTTGTTTTGTCTACTGACTCTGATCCTCTGTCCCCTGTCGAAGGGGTCGAAGGTTATGTTTTCCCTCCTGGTAGCCTTGTTGGTGTCATCAAACTTGGTCCTCCTGATTCTGAGGTTTCTGGGGGTCGTAAGTCTCGTGATGCTTCTTCTCCTAGCCGAGGGATTTCTAGGAAAAGAGGCGGAGGTCACGGTCGTCGCGGTCGCTCGGCTGGCCGCGAAAGTTCATCTTATGGATTCGATGCAGCTTCGCATGTTGCGCGGATGTCTTCGTCTGGAGTAGTCGACCCTGTTTTTCAGAGGCCTTACTCGCCTTCGAGTGGGTTTGACTTTGATGAGTATATCATTATTTATCAAATGCTGTTAGAACTAGGGCTTATTGTAAAGCAGGAACCGGACGATGGTTCCCTTTAAACAATGATTTTTGCTTAATAAAGCTTTTCTTTTGGAGTAATCTTTCGAAGGTCTTTGCCAGAGAGAAGATTTCTTCAATATCTTTCGAAGCTTTTACTGCTTCTTGCACGATGACCTTGTGTTTCCTTTAAGGAGCGCAAGTTTTCGTGTTTTCGTTCTTTGATACTTGAACATTTTCGTGCGAAGGATCGCACTTTTTTCCTTTTGCGAAGGTTTCTGTTTGTCGATACTTGGGTAGATTAGGCTTTCTTAGCTTATCTTTCCCTTCGACTCTTGTCTAGAGGCTTTGTATCATCCCTCGTTATACATCGATCCAAACTGAGATTACACCAAGTACTTAATTGATGTAACCTTCGGATTCTCTAGGCTTTTGCCTGATATCGTTTTTCAGCTCGAAGCTTCATTTCTTGAGCCTTGGCTCTTTTGTGCCCCCAGGAAATTGCTCTGGAATTTTTTGAGGGTAAAAAGTAATTATAAAACTGTGTTACAGTCTTGGAGGGTGCCTCGTTAAAAAACCTCACACCCTTCGCAGGGCTACCCTCGTGAGGAAAAAGAGTGCACCCCCCGCGAGTTTTGTGTTTTTACACATAGCCATCGCGCGTGCTACCAAAGAAATGTTCTTGGTAGACACGGCTCATGTATCTCTGATATATCATGGACAAATTTTTCAGTCCGAAGGTCTTGAGCGATGGGGCTTTTTGCTTTTTTCGGATGAAATGGACATTCTTCCTCCCAGGGCTTTCGCCATCTTCAATATTTCTTGCTTGAAGTTGGTCTCCGAGGACGTTGATCATAGAGATAGGACCCGGAATCTTCATGCATAGATAGCCCTGATGTATGACCGCTTCGAACTTGTTGATGGACCCCCTTCCGAAGATTGCATTGTAAGAATAAACAATGTCGACCACATTGATGGTCACATCTTCAGTTCTTGCGTTCTCTCCTTCGCCGAAGGTTACTGGTAGGTTAATTTTTCCCAGCGCCTGGATAACTTTTCCAGTGAAGCCGATTAATGGTATTCCTGCCGGTTGTAGCGTTTCGTTTTCCAGCTTCATCTTTCTATATGTAGATGCGAAGAGGATATCAGCTGAACTTCCCCCATCGACAAGTATTCTGAGTACGTCGAAGCCTTTTATATTTGCCTTGATGACCAATGCGTCTGAGTGAGGTTAATCCAGGTCCCTTGCGTCTTCTTTTCCGAAGGTGATATGGACGTGGGACCACTTGGTTTTTACAAACGGAGCCCTTGATGACACGTTATGTACCCTTCGTATGTATTCTTTCCTGGCCCTTCTTGAATCTAGTTGCTGGGTCGACCCTCCGGAGATAGTGTTGATGGTTTGTCTTTGAGACGTGTAGCTTGTTTCTGTGTTTCTTCCATTGTTTTGCTGATTTATTTCTGGTGGCGGTGGCAATGCTGCCAGGCTTTGAGGTTGGGAGTAGGCATATTGTTGTGCCTACTAGATTCAACATGATTGACAGAGTGCGAAGGGTACAATGACATTGGGTTCCCTTGTGACCAATTTTCGCGATAGTTACTTGTATGCCTGATGGCCTTCTTCGCCTCTCTGTCTACAGTCCATTTTTGTTTGAACTGTTGCAAATTTCGGCACTGCTTTGTTGTATGACCTTTTCCATCGCCATGCAACTCACAGTATGGAGTGCGAGAATTGCTTCTCTGATTGTTTTCTTTGTTTTTGTCTTCGTAATCTCTATCATGGTTGCTTCGCTCTTTCCCTCTTTCGTCGTCTTTGGTTCTCTTCTCGTCGCCCCTTTCTTCTCTGTTTTCGAGGTTGTGTACCCTTCGACTGTTATGATCTCTTGAACTGTCTCTGTTATCGTCGTGCCTCCTGCTTCGGCTCACTTCTTTTTCTTCTTTGTACTTCTTTTCATCTTTGATTAGCTGAGATTGTTTGTTTTCGTCTTCTTTCTTTCTTCGGAACTCATCATCCGACCTCGCGTACTTTTCGAAGGTGTCTAGTAGTGCGAAGATAGTCTTGGGTCTCTTCCTTGTTAGTGCAGAGTGAAAAGGGCCAGCCCTCAAGCCTTCCATCAGTGCATCGATAACTGTCGAAGCTTCTACGTCCTTTGCTCTTGACTTTATTTCTATGAATCTCTGCATGTATTCCCTTAAGCCTTCGTCTGGCTTCTGTTTGCAAGAAAATAGTCTTCCCTGATGAATTTCTGATGCTTGGAAGCCTTGGAAATTGTTTATGAACTCTCTTCTTAATTCGGACCAAGAATTAATTGATCCTGGTTCAAGAGTGGAGAACCATGTCTTTGCTACTCCTTCGACTGCCATCACCAAAGCTTTCGCATACGTTGAGTTTGATCCTCCGCCAGATTCTACTGCGGCTTCGAAAGACATGAGGAACTCTCTCGGACATGTTTTTCCTTGGTATGCCTTTATGTTCGGCATTTTGAAGTTGACCGGCCAAGGTTCACTCTGTAGCTCTTCGCTCAAAGGCGAGTTCTCGTTGTAGATGATGCGTGGCTGGTTGTCCTTGCCAGAGCTGCTTACTTCGTACACCATCTTGTGCTCAGTTTGTTTGCGAGTCTTGTGGTGCATATCTTGTTCTTGTTTCTTCAGGTTCTCCATTTCCTCATTGTATGTGTTTAACTTGCTGTCCATTACGTTGATCTCTTGTTGGGCTTGCTTTATCTTTTCGAGCATGTCTTTTTTTAGCTTCGCTGCCTTTTCGATGATGACCAACTTCTTTTCTCTTTCGATTCTCTCTTGTTCTATGATGTGAAGCCTTTCAGTTATGTTACGTGTTTCGTCATCCTCTCGCTGGAAACTTTCTGCTTGAGATGTTTCGGCGTTGTTTATTTGCATAGCTCTTAAGGCTTCTTCTTTTCTTGCGATTTCTTCGGCTCTTGCTACCTCTTCTGCTCGTGCGGCTTTGTCCCGCTCTTCTTGTTCTCTTGCTGTTTTAGCTTCCGCTTCCTTCGCGAGCCTTTCATTTTCAGCTTCGATCTCTGCGCGTTGTGTGTCGCTGACGTTTGTTTTTTACTTTGTTTTCGCCATGTTGATCGTGGTCGTAGGTTCGCCCCGCGGGACGGCGCCAAATGTTGGGGGATCGAAGGTCTGTGTGTGACGTGTCGAAGCCCTCCAACGGAGTGTTGATGAAGTCTTGCTCGCCCGAAGCCTTCGATGGGTACCAGTGCCCTCGGATTACCCTGCGAAGCCTTCCTTGGTGGATATCGTCGTCTGTTGGATGATGCGAAGCCCTCCTTCCTTGTCCGCGATGCCGGACAAAGATGTTCTCGCTCAGGTTCCCTGCAGTTAGGCGCGCGAAGCCCTCCTTTGCCCGCGATGCCGGGCGAAGGGGTTTGGGGTTGTTGAGAGGATCGAGTGCGGTGTAAATGATTGTCTTTGGCTCGAGGCCCCAAAAACCAGATGTCCTTACAGGATCATCTCCCTCCATATTTATAGGGAGCGGGATGATCATATTTACGTGCATGCCATCGGTTACTTTAGCATGGCTCTTAGCTTGGTAGCTTCGGGCTCCTGGGCCGTTTGCTCTTTCATTCTTCCTTCGCTGGTGGTTGTTGACCTTCGCGTGGGTCAGAGGGGCTTCGGTGTAGTTCCCAACACTTGGTGGAAGCCTTCGTGGCAAGAGTGGACACCATCTCCAACGACACGTTGCAGAGGATGGCATGCATGGCCATCTGGTCCTCCATCTCGTCGTCGGTGCAGACCGCAATCGCAGTCCAGAGACCGCGCGCGCAACATCACCTTCATCATCAGGGCCCAGTTGGTGTAGTTGGTCTTCGTGAGCATCGGGAATTGCCCGCTCACCTCGCGCACAACTCGTTGCATGACGGCGCCGCCATCGCGGCCGCTGCGTCGTTCGTGCCGACGTGGAGGAGGGGAGGGAGACGATTGCCGACACTGAGAACGTTGGGACGCCCTCGACTCCGCGGATGCGCTGCGCTCTCCATCACCGTCAACCGAGCCGGCATTGGAGGCCTGGGACGGGTGGAAGGAGGGGTGCGCAAGGGGGAGGGGGAGGGGGGGGGGGGGTGGCCATGGCTCAGGATGAGAACAAGCTCTGAAAACCAAATGTTACACAAACTGAAAGTGGAGAGGTGGATTTGATGCCACGGGAGCGGTAGCTTTTCTGGTTTGAGAGAATTTATTGCCAAATACACACTAACCCCATCACCGGGTTCCCAGGCTTACAGCCGCACAACTAGCCTTAGTGGCTCCTATACTTCAGACATGGCGTCGAATATGCACACG
The DNA here is from genome assembly GCA_007726485.1 of Eragrostis curvula. NCBI lineage: Eukaryota > Viridiplantae > Streptophyta > Magnoliopsida > Poales > Poaceae > Eragrostis > Eragrostis curvula. Next base: position 262,418 of record RWGY01000009.1, read on the forward strand.
ACCTGGTCCCAGTTTCACGGCGTGAGCTCCAATCACGGCTTTTGCAGCTTCCAATCGCGGCAGCCAATGCTCGCAAGCAGCGGCAGCTTGTCAGGGAGAGTGGTGGCGCGAGTGAGGGAGTGCTTGGGGGGAGGCGAGCTTGCGGGCGGCGCCTCTTCTTCCTCTTCCTCCCAATTTGCCGTGAGCCATGGATGCGCGCCGCGGGCATCGAGTCATAGCGGACGAGGCGGCCATGGACTCGTGCCCAAGTCGTAGCGGACAAGACGGCCATGAATAGGACGCGGTGGAGCATCATTGTCAGCCTCAAATCCATTCAGGAAGGGCACGACGACGCTACTTTGTCAGCCGCTGCCTGCCTCCCTCAACACCACCGTGAAGACCGAGCAGATGTCATGCAACGATTCTGCAGTGAAGAGCTAGATCGATTTCTTGGCTTCCTTGGCCTCCACGAGCATCTACGGCCGTGCGGAGCGGCAGCACGGCGCGGTCCACGGCGTGGCGGCTCGCATTCGCAACGTGGCCATGCGGAGTGGCAGCGCGGCGCGAGCATGGAGGCGAGGCGGCGAGCGTGCGCGACGTTCCCAGCTTGCGAGCACGGCGAGCAAGGCGGCGCAATCATGGTGTTAACAGAATCTGAAAGATTTCATCCGAATATGAAAGATGTCGTCCCTCTTCATCCCTGCAAACAAACATAAAACTAGATTGTCCCATCCTTTTAAGCAAACACATAGTGGCACGGTTCCGTCCTTAAAAAATGGGATGGTTCCATTCCGTTTCACCTAATCCCCAATCCAAGCACACCCTTAGTGTTTAGGTTGCAAATGACACCGTTGTAGTTATCCGTTTCTATTTCGTTTGTCCCAGAATATTAGTTAAGGGACTAGATGTGTAATAGACTGGAAATTTAGTGCATAAAATCTCTATGAAGAGCATGAGTTGATGCCCCTTGTACTATTCATCAATCCCGAAAGTGGTACAGTAAAACACCCGGAACTTGGGCAGATACTGTCGACAAATCAACAAATTCTATTGATAATGAAATAGCAATACAACTCAACTGCAAGATACAATCCGAAAGTTGACACTACAACCGTGTTACTATGACCTAATGCATTGATCAGGACTGAAGGCCCCTACCGGTGGCTTCCACTAACTAAAGATCGCATGGTAGTTTCAACCCTAGCAGAAGACTCTTGAGCATGCACCAAGGTTTGCAATACCGAATTGACTGGTAAAACCGGCTAGGACCGGGATGACCGGTTTTCGCGAAAACCGGAAAAAAAGGGTCCGGAAACCATATAAAATTCAATTTCCAAATTTTGAGTAAAAAAGTTCCGAAATTTTCGGTAAACCAGACCGGTTTACGAAAAAACCGGTCAAAATGCAAAAAATTGAAAATTTGAAAAAAAATGGAACAAAAAATATGTCAAAAACCTAGATGCAATTTCCAGCACAATGGTGCAACAAAAACACTAAAATCCAATCGTTTTCTTAGTCAAAAAAGTAAAGGAAGGTTGCTGGTTCAGAAAAAAAGGGGTTTTCCTTTTTTTTCTTTCCTTTTTCTACCCAAAAACTTCCTCGATTTTTTTGACATATGAAACGATCGAATCTAGGTGTTTAGTTTCCACCATTGGGCTGGAAATTTGATCTAGTTTTTTTTTCATATTTTTGTTTCAAAGTTTTTCAAATTTTCAAAAAAATTTAAAATTTGAAAAGAAAAACCGGGCAATCGGGTAAACCGGGCCGGACCGGTTTTTCCGGTTTTCACAAAAACCATCCGGTTTACCGCGGTAAAGCAAACCTTGGCATGCACTAGCCTCTACCGGAGTTCTTAAGTTAACATCGAGTTGACGCACTCTCAACGGCAGCATGAAGTCGACGAAGGTCCACTTCGTCTTCTTCACCACTCAAGACACTTCGATGACTTATGGATCTGCAATAACAACGGCCCAAAAGTTGACAAAGGTTCACTTCGTCTTCACCACTTTGACACCTTGATGACTTCTGGCTTTAGGATTTGCAATAACAATGGCAGTTGCCCGAGTCACGATGGGTGCTCCGAAGCAGCCGTATTTTTTTTGTTTGGTAAAGAAATTGCCCGTAATTTTAAGAATGGTAAATAAATGACAACAATTACCAAACTAGTAAGGACGCAATTGGGGACAGCGTCCATGTTGGGACGTTAACGAGAATCGCGTCCAGGCGCGGACGCCGTAGAAGACAGCGTCCTTCGCCTGGTTCGGCTGGCGCGGGATCCCGATCGAGTCGGACCACACAAACAACAGGGCACACCCGAGCCACTCACATCCACCGCCTCGAAATCTGACGTATAGATTCTCATCTGAAGGGAGCTCCCCGCTCATCTTCCCGTGAGGCGGCGGCGTCACCCATCGATTCCTACCAGAGGCGTCTGCTGTGGCCGTCACTCCTTGCCGTCTTGTAACTGCCTCGCCTTCGAGTTCATCCCCAAGGGCCACGCTAAATCGCACCCACCCAGAGCAGTTGCCATCGCTTTGTTGCTGCTGCTTGTGGTCGACATAATCCAAGGTATGCCTGCCCATCTCGTGAATTGCTTTTGATTTGATACAAGTACTAGCGTACATGTATCTAAAGTACCTGAAAGTGCCGTGTTTATTTTGCATTAGCGATAGTCAGTTCAATGTCGATTGAGGAACCCTTGGCAGTAGTTGATGGGTACCAATGATCGATTCAGCCATTTGTTATGGATGTCTCACAGCCAGCACAAAGTATCAAAAATCTCAGAAAATGTAAGTTAGCTGCTAATTTACTTTGCTCAATATCGTTGCCCATGATTATTATTTCTGATTAATTGTGATATTCTGTACACAGCCAAGCAGCTATATGAATATCCGACATCATCGTGTTGGCATTCCTTATCTCCCGCTCTGCCGGTCAGGACTTGAGAATCTTGGGTTCTACCAAATAGCAAGAATGAAGAAAATTAATGTAGACAAGTACTTGATATCGGCCTGACACAAATAGTTTTCACCTACCAGTAGGCGAGATGACAGTTACGCTGCAAGATGTGAGCTGCTTATGGGTTTGCCAATTCATGGTGAACCGCTTATAGGCCAATCTGATAGGAACTGGGTAGAGTCAATTGAGAGATTCCTTGGAATTCCAATGGACGAGCAGCATATGAAGAAAAAGAAAAGAAAAGGAGAGGATGACATGGATGTCATGAGTTACTCACAATACTTCTTTAGTTTGAGTAAACTACGTGATCGTCTTTGTCATATGCCACAGGAACCAACCCAACGAGAGATTAACTGGCATACTTGAGCACTGGTTTTAGAGATTATTGGTTCCATAGCTTTTACTGACACGTCTGGAGATGGAGTCCCTGCAATGTATCTTCAATTTATGGACAATTTAGGACAACCAACAACATACAACTGGGGAGCTGTTGTACTTTCCATGTTGTACAGACAATTGAGTATGGGTGCTGAGAGGGCAAGATCAGAAATAACTGGTCCTTTGTTGCTACTACAACTATGGTCTTGGTCACGTTTGCCACTTGGTCGTCCAGTAAATATTATTGATAAGACTAATGAAAGGGAGGAGGGACGAGATATTGGATTAATATTCATAGGTTGAGATACAAGATCAAAAAGTGAATGGGCATGTGGACCTGTATATAACAATCATTTGATATATATTCGTACAAAGAAAATTGATTTCAAACTGTATCTCCATATCTGAATAAACACAAAATAGTCTGCAGATCCAGAAATATGACTTTAGTAAGAAAATATGCTTAAGAACTAGCTAAAATTATGCCAGCTGCCATCCATTTGAATCACCCGTGTCTTCAGCTTGGTATCGCACCTGTCAAAAAGAAATGAAGTTATACCGAATCCATATATATGATTTGAACATATATGTGCAAAATTAAGACTGAAATATTACTGCTGCACCTGCTTGTTCATTGTCCTGACTGATACTGGTGTATTGCTTGCTCCACTAACTTGACTCAACATGACTTGATTTGGTGTGCGTTCTACACATACAGCTCCACAACTTGGCAAGTTGTCCGTTCCTTTATCTTTTGAAATACCATTTGCCATCCTCTATCCTCGTATAATGGAATAAGCTGAAAATACTGAGACCCAGGACATCCAATGTCAAAACGTGCTTGGATACTCAATGTGAATTGATCACTGGTGTATCCAAGTCCTCGATAAATTTCGTTCTTCAATGCATTGAATGTGGTATCCTCGTCTGCCGGGAAAATAATCTTGGGAGGAATATTATACTCTGCTCATTTAGCACCATGCTGGACTTTCCCCACCACATATGCAAGAACAATTATAATTTCAACAGCCTACTACCTGCGCCAGGGAAAAATGATTTCAATTCTTCAGTTATGCTATACAAGGTTCAGAAAAGAACATATCGATCTACAGTGGTTGAGGTGCTATATGCAATATTTTTTTACGGTCGTATATGCGATATTAAAAACACATTGATCATTATCCACAGTATCTGGTTTCCCGCTATTGACAATGATCCACATTATCTGGCTGTCGACAGTGTTGGCGACGAAATAAAATTTCACCTTCGATCTACCAGCAGCACACAAAAAACTATAGCATCAAGTTATTTCAACATCTCACTTCGTCAACTGATACACTCATACAAAGCAATTGTGATGTGAATTGATCAATCGATCAATGCCCTACTGAGTACAGAAACGGTTTATGCTTTCCAGTCTAAAACTAACGAAAACAATCCACAGAGGAGAATCGATACCTTCAGATTGATCCGTTTAGGAACGGCATTAAGGATCCGCGGCAAGAAGACTGGCGATGGCGAGTTCAGAGGTCGTCGTGATCGCACGAAACAGTGAGGGAAGATTGGGTTTACATCTAACTACTTTCTTTGGCGTTCCAATCTAATTAGGTCCGATGGGCGGCGGGGCGAGCCGAACCAGACGAAGGACGCTGTCTTCTACGGCGTCCGCGCCTGGACGCAATTCTTGTTAATGTCCCAACCTAGACGCTGTCCCCAATTGCGTCCTTACTAGTTTGGTAATTGTTGTCATTTATTTACCATTCTTAAAATTACGGACAATTTTTTTACCAAACAAAAAAATACGGCCGAAGCCGTAATTCATCCAACAACACAGCAATTTACGTTATAATAGCATGTTGTGGCTTCCTTTTGACTAAATTTACATTCACAATTTGTAAAACACACCCATTCACAATTTATTGTGTCACTGGTAATTTACTCTTCGGCAAAACATACACACATGCACGCGCCCACACACACACACTGGAATGGGTACGAACAGAATGAACACTCCAGGCTCATGCGTGAGTGGGGGCCTAAACCGAGCACCCTTGGACCGAGAATGGTGGAGATGGCTGTGAGACCCAGTGGATCACCATAAGAACGAATATCGACCTAACGTGAAATGGTGTAATTTTTACAATTTGACCTTTTTTGAATTTTTTTCACATATGGACCCTTGAGAAAAACATGTCCAGAAATGGACCCTTTTCTGAGCACCGTGTGATTTGGCGCTCAGGTTGAACTGATGGGCGCCGTTATAATTGGCGCTCACTCTAGCCACATCAGCAGACGGGCACTCGCTCGTTTTGCTGACTTGGCAGGGGGTCATTTGGCGCCCACCCCCGGGCACACAAAAGGCAGGCCTTTCTTTCTTTCCTCCCCTCTTCTCCCCCTCTTCTCCCTTCATTCCAGTCGCACACAGGTATCCTAGTTGCACGAGCTTAGCTATCAATCGCATCATGTTTTAGAAATGAATTATTCTTTACTGGCTGATGGACGTGCAGCTGATAAGTGAGCAATGCAACGTTAGCCGGTCCAAGATTAGCCAACTTTGTGGATGTTCAACGGCCTCATCATCTGGCTATCCGGTTAGCAAATGCTTTCATATATTAGTTGAAATCAAATTTTGCATTACGATGATAAAGCTCTCATATTTCCTTCAAGTAACACGTTTCACATGCTTATCTTGGTTATCTTGTGATAGGTCACCCCTGAACCAGGAGCCGCTCTTGTGAATCCTATCATAGGTGGTGCTGAATGCTCTCGTGAGTCGTGTGAGTTCTCCAGAAGACTAAGTCCTCTGATGTAATGCTTGGACCGAATCTCCAGAAGACCATTGTAGCAAGAAGTTTCATGATTTAGTCTATTTCTCCTTTGTTTCAGCTACAACTATTCAGTTTGCTTGCAGCGAGGCCCATGATTGAATTACCCAACAAGTCATGTTTTTTTTTCTGAACAATGAACAAGTCATGTTAACTTTACATTTTATTGGTGAGAAATTTCCTTAAACATGCCGTCTGGTGCAAGCTTGAAATATGAGACTCGTTTGATTTTAAGCTTCAAATCTGGTTAACAGCACGAAGGATATCTACAAACCATTCATGCATGCTTTAATCCAGTTATTTTTAATGAGTTTCGAGGAATGGGCTTACGACTTATCGGAGCCACTTTTCTACTTTTCACGCGAATACAACTTATGAATTAAAAAACATCGGATGGACGAGCCGATGATTCCTTTCATATTTCAGCTTAGGCCATGTTTGGATACAAAGTATTTTTAGAGTTTTGTAAGAATAGTACGGTTTCGCAAAATACTTCGGTTTTAAGAGGCATGAAGGTGTTTGGATGTAATTTTTTTTTAGTTTTAAAAACCATAGTATTGCTTAAAATGCAACTATTTTGGAGTTTTAAAAACACCACTCATGACCTCTTTTTTCTAAACCATGCTAAAACCATGGTTTTTTTATACTTTGGTTTTAAAAAACTACACCCAAACATGTCCTTATCCATTATATGCTACTTAAAAAATGTTAAAGATAAGGAAAAAAAATAAATATGAAAGCTTGAAAAATGTTATAGAGAAGAGAAAAAAATAAATATAAAAGACTAATAAAATAGAATGAAATGAAATGAGTACAAACTAGGCCAACATGTAAGATGGAGCCGCGGACTGCAGTTGTTGCGGAGCGACTGGAATGAAGAAAGGAAGAAGAGGGGAGGAAAGAAAGAAAGGCCCGCCTTTTGTGTGCCCGGGGGTGATTTGGCGCCCACCCCCTGCCAAATCAGCAAAACGAGCGAGTGCCCGCCTGCTGACGTGGTTAGGGTGAGCGCCAATTATAACGGCGACCATCAGTTCAACCTGAGCGCCAAATCACAAGGCGCTCAGAAAAGGGTTCATTTCTGGATATGTTTTTCTCAAAGGTCCATATATGTGAAAAACTTTTCAAAAAAAGTCAAATTGTAAAAATTACACACGTGAAATGGCCGCTCGGGTTTGCACTCCGGTTCATTCTAGCGAATCACCCTAACTATACTCAGAATCTGTCCCTACCATCACCTCCAGGATGAACTTGGTATGCGTGGTTTGTATTAGCCGAAGCTATGGCGACTGCCTCCAAATCGAGTGAATGGACATGAATTTTTGAGAAGGCGAGTTCCAATCTAGTTCAATCTCAACCATGAATTCTTGAAGCTGCAACCCTTGAGCTAAAATCTTCAACGTCGGAGTGCTGGTAAGGTTGGCACATAAAAAAGGGCAAATTTGTTACAGCACACTACAAAGATGTGGCTTTAACCGCAGCACACTCCAACTCTCGTATTTAGCTGTGGCACACTCAAAAAATATGGTTTCATAACTGCCGCACACTAAAAAAAGGAAAAGTGATTTTTCATCTTTTTTTTTTATCTCATTGCACGTAATCATTACAACTTCAAACTGTGCACATTGATATTGACATTCACTATCCATGTATTTTTTTTTCACAGATCTTTTCAGGATTATTTAAATAATATTTCATTGAGAATAATTTTTGTTTTGTAAAACAAACTATGTGAACAATTAGAGAAAAATCTGCAAAAAATCACATGGATAGACAATGCATCAATGTATCACTGTGCAAACATTCAAATTGTAATATATTTCGTGAAATGAGATACGAAAGTTGAAAAAATCACTTTTTTCCTTGTTTAGTGCGTTGCAGCTATAAAACCACACTTTTAGAGTGTCACGGCTAAATACAAGAATTGGAGTGTGCTACAGTTTTCACAAGTTTTCAGTGTGTTATAGCAAATAATTTTGCCCATAAAAAATACAGCTTGCCATGACAAAGGAGGTCATCCAAATAGAAGTTGCTCTAAATGTACCAAAATTTGCAAAAAAGAAGAAGAATTGTTGCGAAAGAAATTGAAACAAACTCAACAAGCATTAACTTAGCAATACTAGTAAATGCATTGAGCACAAACACAACGATGCAACACCAAACTAATAAAATATTTTTTTGGATTTTCCTAGACTACAAAAAAAGAAAAACAGCAAAGAATCAAAAGAGTCTCTCACCGATAAACCTTGTTTTGATTACCCACCAATGTGAACCCAATTGGGTTTTTTTTTCATAAAAAAAAAGAGGAGAACCCAATTGGGTTTCGCGCCATCTTTTGGTGAGAGATGGGGATAACTTCGATTTGGGATGGAGAGACGTTCATGCCACTAGTTATAAGAAGAACAAGTATATTGGTTGTTTGCCATCTTGTGGAGTATAATCAACCAAACCACAAGGTAATTCTTGCAAGCAATCAAAGAGCAAGTAAGAATAAGATAAACAAGCAACTGAATTGCAAATATGGATATGATACCCAAACTTAAATAAAAAATGGGGTTCCAAATCGAGTAAAATGGATGGTCTAGCTGGCACACGCGTCTACAAGAAACTACCAATGAAACTTACATCAAAACAAAACTCAATCTGAAAGTGGCGGCTATGGCGGCTACGGGGGTAAATGGATTGAAAACTTCATTCAGGGTGGTCATGTTGGTATTAAAATAAATGACCAAGTGGGGGAAAATTTTCAGACATACAAAGGTCTGAGACAAGGGGACCCGTTATCACCGATTTTATTTAATATTGTTGTTGATATGTTAGCTATCTTGATTAATAGAGCAAGGAATGAGGGTTAGATAACTGGGGTCGTACCGTACCATGTAGATGGAGGTTTGTCTATTCTACAATATGTTGATGACACCATTTTTTTTATGGAACATGACATAGCAAAAGCAACAAACATGAAGTTCTTCTATGTGCATTCAAGCAGTTGTCGGGAATAAAGATTAACTTTCACAAAAGAAAAATATTTCGTTTTGGGGAAGCTAAACAGATGGAACAAAAGTATGCATAATTGTTTGGTGCAAATCTGGGAACTATCCTTTTAGATACCTTGGCATACCAATGCATTTTGGAAAGTTAAGTAATGCTAATTGGCAAGCCATCGAAGAGAAATTTGAGAAAAAACTAAGAAGTTGGAAAGGCAAACATATCTCAGTGGTGGTCGTTTGGTTCTTATTAATTCTGTCCTTACAAGCTTGACTTTGTTCATGTTATCTTTTTTTGAAGTCCCAAAAGGGGTACTTGAAAAATTGGATTACTATAGGTCGCGATTCTTTTGGCAATCAGATGAACATAAAAAGAAATATAGATTAGCCAAAATAGAATATTCTTTGCCAACCAAAGGAGATTGGAGGCTTCGGAATTAAAAAACTTGATGTACAAAACCAGTGTTTGTTAAGTAAATGGTTATTCAAACTTATAAATGAAGAGGGCATGTGGCGTTTGTTAAGTAAATGGTTATTCAAACTTATAAATGAAGAGGGCATGTGGCAGGGTATTCTTAGGAATAAATATTTAAAGAACCAAACAATCTCACAAGTGGAAAAGAAGGCTGGCGACTCATATTTTTGGTCCAGCCTTATGAAAGTTAAATCGAAGTTCCTAAACCTGGGATCTTTTCATTTGAATGATGGGAACCAAATAAAGTTTTGGGAAGACAAGTGGTTAGGAAATTTTACACTTAGTGAACAGTATCCTTCCCTCTTCAATATAGTAAGAAAGAAACACGCAACAATAGCTTCTGTTTTTGATAGAGTTCCACTGAATGTGTCTTTTAGAAGAACATTGACTGGAAACACATTAATTCTTTGGCATAATCTTGTTGCTCGTATTAGTCATATACAGTTAAACAATAGTAGTGATAATTTTCGATGGAACCTTAACCAATCTGGTATCTTCACTGTTGCTTCAATGTATGATGCTCTAATAAGTAATGGAAATGTCCAGTTTGACAAACATCTCTGGAAGCTTAAAATGACGTTGAAAATTAAGATCTTCATGTTGTATCTAAAAAAAGGGGCCGTGCTCACTAAGGACAATTTATCCCGCAGGAATTGGAACGGTAGTAGGCGGTACTGTTTTTGCTCTTGTGATGAAACGATACAAATCTTTTTATTGATTGTCATTTTGCAAAATTCCTATGGAGAGCTATACAGTTTGCTTTTAACTTACAACCACCTAGAAGTATTACTCATTTATTTGGTAATTGGCTTAGGGGGGTTGGTACAAAATTAAAAAGGCAACTGTTAGTGGGTGCTTCTTCTTTATGTTGGGCAATATGGTTTAGTAGGAATGATGTAGTGTTTGACAAATCTCCAATAAAACTTATATGCAGGTACTGTATCGGAATACACATTGGCTCAAGTTTTGGGCCCAGTTGCAACGGCGTGATGAAGACAAGGAGACGATGAAGAATGCATGCCTAGCATTGGAGGTGGTGGTCATGCAGATCTTCGCCAATCATGCATGGATGGAGGTTTACCAATAGAATTGGTCATTAATAAATTTCTTCATCAAACTAAGACGGATGTGCTGCAGTTTGTGTAATGAACGGTTGTAACCTCTTATGAGGCCAAGGTCGGGTACTCTTTTCCTATTATCTAAAAAAATGAGAGGGTGAAGGACGACCCGAACATGGTAGGGGTGGTCCCCAAACCTTAGGACACGCCTTTTTTGTGCCGAACTTGATACACGACCCATCGGACGAAAACTATACAGAAAAGGTACGGTCTTTTTAGTAAGCCAAGACAATATTGCGGGCGACCCCAAATATATATAGATGTGAGGCTAGATTCATTTGAAAGTAGACTTCAATAGAACACCCCCTGTCCCCTCCAAAAGACAAAAAATCAGAGTCCGTATGAAGTCGTGCCGCCGTCGTAAGTTGTTGATGTTTTTTACATTTGGAATCCAAATTTCCAAAGCGTGTTGGATTTCATCTCTTTTGTTCCTTAGGCCAAAAGGATGTGTGGCCTGGTGGAGGATGTTGACAATACTTGGACTTGGTCCCAATCAACATCTTTGGTCATCCATGCCATCCATGTTCGTTCGACTCTTTTTGATCTATATAGTAAATTCTAAAAATAAATTTGAACACACATCATGATGCAACAAAGCCGAATGCCATGATAGGGGTAGTTGGGCTGGCCCAATTAGGTCTGAGTGGCCCAAGCTTCTAGACGGAAGACTAGGTTAGTCGGCAGAGTTGTACATAGTTGTTTTTTTGTATTACATGGCAGTTTATGTTGTAATCGACTAGGTTTCTACTCTTTTAACCCTGCAACTCCGGATATATAAGGCGGGTAGGGGCTCTATCTCAAAGACAATCAATACATACCACCTAGCACAGGACATATGGTTGTTATGCTTCGGGAGGCCCGAATCTGTATAAACTCGACATCCTATGTTACCATCGCGTTCTTGGTTCCTTTGCATCTATATATATAAATAACATCGAGGCCCTAAACCCTCGACGGTATGCAACAAGAATAATCAATAAATAAAATCGATTTGCATTTTGTTCAGAAAATATTAACATGACCGTATCCGAGAGCCGGTGATGTCCTCATCAGTGAGGTCGGCGGCCGGAGTGGAGACGGAGGTTGAAGACTACCTGGAGGTGGCACGCGGTTGAGGGGCCGTTGCCCGTTGCACGCTTTCCCTACCACATGATCAGTCGACTCCATGTCATGTACCTTGTCCATTATGTCAGCACTGATGCTGTGCCGGAAGAAGCTGTTCAAGATTCGGCAAGCGAGAGGCCCACTCGCAGAAGTCATCGCGCTCGTCGGGCCAATGTCCGTATCTCTGGACCGGAATGGGCCGGACGCCAGAAGGCCCAAGCTCCATCGCGCGCGGTCGTCGTATAAAGCGGGAAGAGAGCAAGAAGGCGGGACATCAATCATTATCAGAGAACAATTGCTATTAGCATTCTATCTTCTTCCTTCCCAACCTTTCTCTTCTGAGATCTCGATCTGTATCTGTAACTCGTCTCTAGCTACTCTGGAACTAGTATCCGAATGCTGTAACGCTGGTTGGTAATTCCAAATAGTATTCGGGTGCTAACATTTGGTATCAGATTCTCGTCGATTCTGGAGGCGGCGCACGAACACTACACTCGTCGAGCGAAGATGGCGGGTGCGGTCGATCCCAACCTCAAGTTAGCACTCGAGGCGCAGTCGAAGCTGTTCCTGGAGGAGATGAAGAAGGAGATGGACCACCGCTTCCGCAGCAACGACAAGATCTGGGAGGAGCGCCTCAACAAGCTCGAGATCCGCGTCGACTCGTTGGTGAAGCCAGAGACGGCGGCGAGCTCGTTCCCCGACAACCTCGCCGAGGAGATCGACAACTCCGTCACGACGCGCCTAGCCTCCATCGAGGAACTGGCCACGGAGCGGCTCGACAAGTACGAGGCGGCGGCGGCTACACGGGTAGCGGCGCTCGAGTCCGCAGCTGCGGCGTTCGAGGCGTGGCGTCCCCGCGTCGAGTCCTCCATCGACTACGTCCGCGCCACTGTCGACATCGCGACGGCCGAGATCCGCAAGTTCAACACTCGGTGGGAGCGGGAGGTACAGGAGGAGAACGCGGCCAAGCCCAGTCTCTTCGGAGTTCCGGGTTCATCGTCTGCGCATCCTCTGGTCGGCGACATGGCCGACGGCTCTAATGGGCACCGCGTCGCAACATCACCACGGGATCATAAGCATGGGTCGGTGTACACCCACGCTCATATCCCGGCCAATGGTATGCATTCTACTTCCGCTCACCATAGTTTCAGCTCTGCGTCCCAGCAATTTCACAGTTCTGCTCATGACCATCATCTGCATGGCAAATTGCCTAAGATAAACTTTCCGCAGTTTGATGGCGAGAATCCAAAACTCTGGCAAAGTCGTAGTGAGAGTTACTTTGACATGTACTCTGTTAAACAACCTATGTGGATCAAAGTTGCTTCGATGCATTTCTCTGGTGTAGCCGCTCATTGGTTACAGTCAGCAGAAAAACGCATCCAGAGTTGCAGTTGGGATGAATTTTGCAAGTTAATTCATGCTCGCTTTGGTCGTGATCAGCATGAATCGTTGATTAGGCAGCTCTTTCATATCAGACAAACCAGTACAGTAGCAGAGTATGTGGATAGGTTTTCCGAACTAGTGGACCAACTAACTGCTTATGAAACTCATGATGCTCTGTACTACACAATGAAGTTCATAGATGGCCTTAGATCTGATATTAAAGCTGCTATTATGATTCAACGCCCTTCGGATTTGGATTCTGCCTGCGCTCTCGCTCTTGTGCAGGAAGAGGCGACTGAATCCAATCGCAAGAAGGAATTCAGAAGAAGTGATGCTCCTTATACTTCTACTATTCCCAAGACTGCTCTTCCTCTACCGGCACCACCCAGACGGGATAAATCACTGGGTGCTGTTGCTGATGATAATAGGGGTGTTGAAGCTGCTCGTGCTCAAACTCCTGCTGAGAAATTAGCAGCACTTAAAGCTTATCGTCGTGCAAAAGGATTGTGTGAACGATGTGCTGAGAAATGGAAGTATGGACACAAATGTGCATCTCAGGTACAGTTACATGTGATGCAGGAATTGTGGGAGTTGCTTCACATTGAAGAGGTGTCGTCTGAAACTGCTTCTGAAAATGCTACTGAAGAGGAATTGTTTATGACTATATCTCAAGAAGCTATCTCGGGCAAGGAGCATTATCAAACTCTGAAGTTTTATGCTTCGATTCAAGGGATCGAAATTCTGATTCTCATTGATTCCGGCAGCTCTCATACATTTCTAAGCAAAGAGGTTGCTGAGAAACTACAAGGTGTGTGTCCTGTGTCCAGTAAATTCAGAGTGAAAGTAGCAAATGGGGGAGTCATGGATTGCCACCAATACTTGCCTAAAGCCAAATGGGAACTGCATACATGCTCTTTTATATCTGATATCAAAATTTTGCACTTGCCTTGCTATGATATGGTGGTGGGGATGGACTGGCTTGAGCAATTCAGTCCTATGAAGGTGGACTGGGCTAACAAATGGTTAGCTATTCCATATCATGGTACCACTGTAGTGCTGCAAGGGTTAACTGAGGAGCTACCTGAAGGTTCTGTGGTACAGATATGTACAATTGATATGGACACTGGGAAGGTGCACTTGTCTGACAAAGAATGGCCAACAGAAGTTCATGACTTGTTGTCTGAATTTGCTGAGGTGTTTCAGCCTTTGTCAGGATTACCTCCAAGCAGAAATTGTGATCACAGTATTCCTCTAGTACCTGGCGCAAAACCAGTGAACGTGAGAGCCTATAGATACACCCCTGCTTTGAAGAATGAAATTGAGAAACAAGTGAAGGAAATGTTGGCACAAGGGGTTATTCAGAAAAGTGTCAGCCCATTCTACTCTCCTGTTCTGCTAGTCAAGAAAAAAGATGGGACTTGGAGGTTTTGTGTGGATTACAGGTATCTGAACGCCCTCACACTGAAGTTCAAATACCCTGTACCAATATTTGATGAGCTCATGGATGAGCTAGCTGGAGCAAAGTGGTTCAGTATTCTAGATTTGGCTTCAGGCTATCATCAAGTTCTGTTGCAATCTGGAGAGGAATTCAAAACAGCCTTCCAAACTCATTTGGGTCACTTTGAATTCAAGGTGATGGCCTTTGGATTAACTGGAGCCCCTGGAACTTTCTTGGGAGCTATGAATCAAACTCTTCAACCAGTTCTGAGAAGATGTGCTCTAGTCTTTTTTGATGATATATTGATCTACAACAAAACCTTGGAGGAACACTTAGGTCACATCAGAGAAGTGTTGCAACTGCTGCAGCAAGATTGTTGGAAAGTTAAAATGTCCAAGTGTGTGTTTGCTCAAACAAAAGTGCAGTACTTGGGCCATATTATTAGTGGTGAAGGAGTTACTACTGATCCTGCAAAATTGGAGGCAATCCAGAAATGGCCAGTACCTTCTAATATCAAAGAGTTAAGAGGATTTCTGGGTTTAGCTGGATATTACAGGAAATTTGTCCGGCATTATGGGGTCATTAGCAAGTCTCTAACATCATTACTGAAGAAACATACATTGTTTGTATGGACTGTTCAACATCAAGAAGCATTTGATGCTTTGAAGTTAGCCTTGGTATCTGCTCCTGTGTTAGCTATCCCAGATTTTAACAAGGTGTTCTGCATTGAGACTGATGCATGTGGAACTGGTGTTGGTGCTGTGCTGCTTCAAGAGGGCCACCCTATTGCATTTCTGAGCAAAGCACTGGGGGTCAAAAATCAGGGTTTGTCAACCTATGAAAAGGAGTATATGGCTATTATAATAGCTGTTAATCAATGGCGTTCTTATCTGCAACACGCTGAGTTCCTGATCTATACTGATCATAAGAGTCTAACTCAACTCAATGAGCAAAGACTGAATACTCCTTGGCAGTTAAAACTGTATACTAAGTTGGTGGGTCTGCAGTACAGAATTATTTATAAGAAAGGGGTTGACAATAGTGCAGCTGATGCCTTGTCAAGGTTACCACAACCTGATTCTCAGTTGTTGGCTATCTCTACTGTTCATGTACAGTGGTTAGAAGAAGTTACTGATGGTTATAAAAATGATAAGTATACTTCAGAGTTAATTACTCAATTGACAATCAACCCTTCTGCTAAACCTAACTTCTCTTTCAATAGTGGGCTGTTGAGGTACAAAGGAAAAGTTTGGATTCCAGCTGTGGAGGCTCTGCAGAGTAAGTTGTTGGCTGCCTTTCATGAGTCAGCTCTGGGAGGGCATTCTGGAGTACCTGTCACTTACAAGAGGCTGAAACAGTTCTTTGCTTGGTCTGGAATGAAAACTGCTGTCCATAAATTTGTCAAGGAGTGTGTCATATGTCAGCAGGCTAAACCAGATAGAGCTAGGTACCCTGGGTTACTGCAACCTTTGGAGGTGCCTCAGCAAGCTTGGGATGTGGTGTCCTTAGACTTTATTGAAGGTCTACCTAGTTCTGGACATGCTAACTGTATTTTAGTGGTCGTGGACAAATTTTCAAAATACAGTCATTTCTTGTCTCTGCAACATCCTTTCTCTGCTAGTAAAGTGGCCAAACTATTTTTTGATACTGTGTATCGTCTACATGGGTTACCACAAGCAATCATATCAGACAGGGACAAAATATTCACAAGCAATTTCTGGCAAACACTGTTTGATCTGGCCAAAGTGGAATTGAGAATGTCTTCTGCCTATCATCCACAGACAGATGGACAAACTGAACGTGTCAACCAATGCTTGGAGACTTATTTAAGATGCTTTGTACATGCTTGTCCCAAGAAGTGGAAAGAATGGTTGCCAACTGCTGAATTCTGGTATAATACCAGTATGCATTCTTCTCTGGGTAAATCACCTTTTGAGGTGTTGTATGGATACACACCTCGACACTTTGGTATTGCAGCTGCTTCAGCTTTACCAGTGTCTGATCTGTCTGATTGGTTGACTGAAAGAGAAACAATGCAAAGAGCTATTCATCAACACCTGTTAAGAGCTCAACAAAGAATGAAGAAACAAGCTGATTCCAAACGATCTGACAGGGTATTTCAGGTGGGAGATCAAGTATTCCTGAAACTGCAACCTTATGTGCAATCTTCAGTCGCTGTCAGATCTAATCAGAAGTTAGCATTCAAATACTTTGGACCTTATGAAGTGCTTCAGAAAGTTGGCAAGGTGGCATACAAATTGAAGTTGCCATCCAATGCTGGAATACATCCAGTGTTTCATGTTTCTCAGCTCAAACCAAGAATTGGACCCAAGGTAACTGTGGTATCTGAATTACCAGTGAATTCTGCTCCTATCCAAGTGCCTGTGCAGGTTCTTCAGAGACGCATTATTGCTCGTGGTGGTGATATGATCACTCAAGTGAAGATAAAGTGGTCTGGATTGTCGCCAGAATTAGCTACTTGGGAAGATCTTGAAGCTGTGAAGAATTGGTTCCCGAGTGCACCTGCTTGGGGACAAGCAGGTTCTGAAGAAGAGGGGAATGTCAGCACTGATGCTGTGCCGGAAGAAGCTGTTCAAGATTCGGCAAGCGAGAGGCCCACTCGCAGAAGTCATCGCGCTCGTCGGGCCAATGTCCGTATCTCTGGACCGGAATGGGCCGGACGCCAGAAGGCCCAAGCTCCATCGCGCGCGGTCGTCGTATAAAGCGGGAAGAGAGCAAGAAGGCGGGACATCAATCATTATCAGAGAACAATTGCTATTAGCATTCTATCTTCTTCTTTCCCAAGCTTTCTCTTCTGAGATCTCGATCTGTATCTGTAACTCGTCTCTAGCTACTCTGGAACTAGTATCCGAATGCTGTAACGCTGGTTGGTAATTCCAAATAGTATTCGGGTGCTAACACATTAGTCCGCCACACTGAAATACGGAATTACGGAACACCGACTATGGTGTTTTGACTGCAAACAAACAATTGATGTCCGGAACTGAAATTTAACATGACGTGATCCTAACTAACATGATGCTATCCAACGGTCTGCCATTACGATGTTCTATTCTTTTTAAGAGTAAGCTGACGTGAGATTAGGATCGATCCAACTTGGAAAAAACACCGACCGCCAACCCCGTGGCCTCATAGCCCTCCCCTTTCTTCCCCCAAACTGCAGGGGCGGATCCAGCGCCGGGCACTTTGCTCTGCGTCCGCCACTGCCAATCCGGCCGCCGCCAGAGCCCAGGCTACAGGAACAAACCAGATGACAGGCGAGGACGGTGACGGCGGGGTCATCTTCTTCATCGGTTTTCTTCCTTCCTAACCAGAGATGGCGGTGAACACATTGTTCTGTCGCGACAGTCCATTAGTGGCAGGTCCGGGCGAGCGCTCTGTACCATGGCGAGTTGCCCTGGCAGCACTCGGCACGTCATTCGCGGTGGCGAGTTGCCCTGGTAGAGACGAGTTCGAATCCCACCACCACCACTGCAACTTTTTTTTTTGCTCCTCAGCTGTCAGCACCTCATCCCAAACCCTAGCCGCTGCCGCCTTGCTCGCCATCCATCCACGTCATCCCCGTCACGCCGATGTGTGAGTAACTGCATCCATCGATTTTCTCGCTTGCTTGCTTTTTCATCGCTTAGTAATGTGGGTTCATCAATTTCTGCTTCTGCTGATGTACGACAAGGTTCTGCTCAATGTTCAGTGGTGGTGTTTCTGAGATTTGTATTGTTGACCAAACCCGGAATTCATTCAGAATTTTTTTATTCTTTAGCTATGACTTACGTTGCAACATTCAGCAGCCATCAGGGTTCTGGAAATTACGCAGTGATTAAATCGACTCTATCCATTGTTCTGTTCTTTTTTTTAATAATGGGAAAAAGAGTACCCGGCCTTGACCTCATGAGAGGCTACGGCCGTCCATTACACAAATTGCAGCACCTCCGTCTGCCATTACATGAATCAAGCAAAATACAACTAGACGACATAACCAACAAAGTTTGATGAAGAAATTTATTGATAACCAATTCTATTGGTAAACCTCCATCCATGGTTGGCGAAGATCTGCATAACCATCACCTCAAGAGCTAGGCATGCCTTCTTCATCGTCTCCTTGTCTTCATCACGCCGTTGCAATTGAGCCCAAAACCTGAGCCAATGGGTGTCCCGGTACAGTACTTGCATATAAGTTTTAATTGGAGATTTGTCAAAAACCACATCATTCCTACTAAGCCACATAGCCCAACATAAAGCCGAAGCTCCCACTAACAGTTGCCTTTTCAGATTTTTACCAACCCCCCTTAGCCAATTACCAAATAAATGAGTAATACTCCTAGGTGGTTGTAAATTAAAAGCAATCTGTACAGTTCGCCATAGGAATTTTGCGAAATGACACTCAATAAAAAGATGTTGAATCATTTCATCACAAGAACAAAAACAGCACCGCCTACTACCATTCCAATCCGTGCGCGCTAGATTGTCCTTAGTGAGCACGACTCTCTTTTTTAAATACCACATGAAAATCTTGATTTTTAGGGGCATTTTAAGCTTCCAAAGATGTTTGTCAAACTGAACATTTCCGTTGCTTATTAGAGCATCATACATTGAGGCAACAGTGAAGATACCAGATTGGTTAATATTCCATCTAAAAATATCACTACTGTTGTTAAGCTGTACATGACTAATACAAGCAACAAGATGATGCCAGAGGTTTAAATTATTTCCAATCAGAGTTCTTCTAAAAGACACATTTAGAGGGACTCTATCAAAAACAGAAGCTACTGTTGCATGTTTCTTCCGTACAATATTGAAGAGGGACGGATAATGTTCACTAAGTGTAAAATTTCCTAACCATTTGTCCTCCCAAAACCTTACTTGGTTGCAATCATTCAGATGAAAAGATCCCAGGTTTAGGAACTTGGACTTAACCTTCATAAGACCGGCCCAAAAATGTGAATCACCAGCCTTCTTTTCCACTTGCGAAATTGTTTGGTTCTTTAAATATTTATTCCTAAGAATAGTCTGCCAAATGCCCTCTTCATTGATCAGTTTAAAAATCCATTTGCTTAACAAACATTGGTTTTGTACGTCTAGGTTTTTTATTCCTAAGCCTCCAATCTCTTTTGGTTGGCAAAGAATACTCCATTTGGCCAATCTATACTTCTTTTTATGTTCACCAGATTGCCAAAAGAAGCGCGACCTAAAGTAATCCAATTTTTCAAGTACCCCTTTTGGGACTTCAAAAAAGATAACATAAACAAAGCCAAGCTTGTTAAGACAGAATTAATTAGAACCAAACGACCTCCCACTGACATGTGTTTCCCTTTCCAACTACTTAGTTTTTTCTCAAATTTCTCTTCAATCACCCGCCAATCTGCATTGCTTAATTTCCGAAAATGCATTGGAATGCCAAGATATCTAAAAGGATAATTCCCAGATTTACACCCAAACAATTCGGCATATTGTTGTTCCATCTGTTTAGCCTCCCCAAAACAAAATATTTCACTTTTGTGAAAATTAATCTTAAGGCCCGACAACTGCTCAAAAGCGGACAAAAGCAACTTCAAGTTTGTTGCTTTTCCTATGTCATGATCCATAAATAAAATAGTATCATCGGCATATTGCAAAATGGATAAACCTCCATCTACAAGGTGCGGTATCAGGCCAGTTATCTGACCCTCATTTTTAGCTCTGTTTATTAGGATGGCTAGCATGTCGACAACAATATTAAATAAAATTGGTGATAACGGATGTCCTTGTCTAAGGCCTTTCCGTGTTTGAAAATTTTGTCCTACTTGGTCATTTATTTTAATACCCACATGACCACCTTGAACAAAGTTTTCAATCCATTTACACCACTCCTGTGAGAATCCCTTCATCCTAAGAGTTTGCTGGACAAAACTCTATTTGACTTTATCATAAGCCTTCTCAAAGTCTATTTTAAATATTACCCCATCTTGTTTCTTCTTGTGTAGCTCATGAATAGTTTCATGTAACACCACCACCCCTTCCATGATGTTTCTCCCTGGTAGGAAAGCGGTTTGTGTAGGACTAATTACTTTTTGAGCTATCGTCGAAATTCTATTTGTAGCAACCTTTGTGAAGATTTTGAAACTAACATTCAACAAGCAGATGGGCCTGTATTGTTGAATTTTGTTTGCCTCCTTACATTTAGGAAGAAAAATAATTGTTCCAAAATTAAGGCTATACAGAGGTAGATTCCCTTTGTGGAATTCTGAGAATAAGGCTAATAAATCACCCTTGATCGTGTCCCAGAAGGCCTGATAGAATTCCGCCGGGAAACCATCAGGCCCTGGAGCCTTATTATGTTCCATCTGAAAAATTGACTCCCTCACTTCACTTTCAGTAAACTCCGATACTAGAATTTCATTTTCATGAGCAGAAACTTGTGGAATGTCGTCTCTACGAGTCTCATCGAGATTAAAATTATTAATCTCAGGAGGACTAAAGAGACCTTTGTAATAACTCGTAATGTATTTTTTCAACTGTTCATCACCACTAATTATACGATCCCCGTCCTGCAGCTGAAAGATTCTAGTTTTACGGTGTTTCCCATTTGCTACAAGTTGAAAGTATTTCATATTGGAGTCACCCTCAAGCAACTCCTTCACTTTCGCTCTCTGGTACCACTTGATTTCCTCTTCTCTAAGCATTTCGGCTAATCTATTCTTTAAACAGCCTTTCAAATCTACCTCCTGTTGAGATAGGAGAGTAGTTTCTGCTTTCTTATCAAGGCTATCAAGTTTGTCCAGAATACGCTTCTTTTCTTTCTTATATGCACCACTTGTATTTTTAGCCCAGCCCCTCAAGTATTGGCGAACTTTTCTAATTTTGTTCTGCCATACTTTCATTGGAGTCGAGCCGTTTGTTTCATTTTGCCATATTTCTTTTACCATCTCCATGAAACCATCACGAAGCAACCAACCCAACTCAAACTTGAATTGGTGTTGGTTATAGCTCGAAGATGAGTTTCCAGTATTGAGAAGTAAAGGCGTATGGTCAGAAATATCACGAGTGAGTGCAATGACAGTCGAAAGTGGGAACTTTTGCTCCCACTCCGTCGTCATTAAAATTCTATCAAGTTTCTCATATGTTGGTGTCTGTAAAGAATTCGCCCAAGTGTAGCGCCTACCCGACATCTCTAGTTCGCGTAAGTTTAGACCATCAATTATAGCATTAAACAAAAAAGGCCAACGATGATCAAAGTTACTATTATTTTTATCTAACGGGCTCCTCATAATATTGAAATCGCCCCCAATTAAAAGAGGAAGTCGTTCGTGGCTACACATATGAACCAGTTCTGTTAAAAACACCTCTTTGAATTCTTGTTGTGCTGGACCATAGACTACTACTAGCGCCCATTTGAAGCTATCATTTTTATTGCACAAATGGAACTTCACATAGTAGTCTCTTTCGTCGATTGCACCAATATAAAAAATGTCTAAATCTATACCGAGTAAAATCCCGCCTGATCGACCTCTAGGTTCTTTGACATGCCAAAGATAATTTTTACCACTACACAAATTCTTCAGGAAAGGATTTGTAAAACTTTTCCTACCAGTCTCCGAAATAGCGATAAAACTTAAATTATGTTCTGTAGTTAAATCTGAAATAAATCTATGTTTTTTGGGTCTTTAAACCCATCACTATTCGAAAACACACCCTTCATTGAGAACAACTGGGATGTTTACATCCACCTATACGTGAATCCTGAGTATTATTCTTCTTGGAGGATTTCTTTTTGGTTTTAGGACATGCTGCAGTATGATCATATAAATCACTGCTAACATCCATTACCTCCTCCATTATTTCTCCACATAAGTGATTTAAAATAAAAGTGTCAACTTCCTCCTCATCAGCCATGAGTTTCTCCTCTTTATCTACTATTTCAGTTTTCCAATCACCAGCACGGACATCATTAATCCTAGACTCCTCTACATTTTTCAGTTTACGAATAGAGCTACCAACGCTAGTTACATCGGCACCTAGATTAATCCCTATGCCACTGAAACTAGAACTAATAAACTCATCTGAGAAATGTAAAAAGGAAGACGCATTTTCACCTGTTGCAGCGTGCTTCCCCATCGAGTCCCGCTCGCTGCCTGGAAGCTCGGTCCAGCATCTCCTCATCGCAGCTACCGGCCCGGCGCTTGCTGCGGCGCAGCTAAGAACCCGCGGCTTCTGGGATTGCCGTGAGTTGAGCTGGGCTTGCTGCAGCTGCCACCAACCCGATGTTCATGGTCACAGCCTCCTGCGCCTTCTCCTCTTGTCCGGCCTCATCCCGCGTGCCCACCTTCAGCCTGCTGCTCTGCAAACCGGGGATATGCAGCACCACTTTCGGCCTGTCAGCTGTACCAGAACCGGCAGCAGCTTGACGGCCAATAGTACCATTGCCTGACCTTTTGGTGCAGGTCTGGGCGACTTGTTCTGTGGCTGGTCCGTCTTCACATCCTTTCCTTTTCCATCATTACCTGGTGCATTGTTGTTGTGGCCATCGTTGTTACCATCCTGGTTCCCATTATCGAAACCATCATCCATGTCCATTGGCTTAGGATTGTTTTCATCCATGTTTATTTCAACCCTGAATTGTAACTCATACAGGTAGTCTCCAATAACCACATCTACTATTTGAGGGATGAGGTTAGGATCCAGCAGTAGCACCTGCAGCCGACTGATGTCATGTGCTCGAGTGAACTTCATGTCAACAGCTTTGGACACTCCCAAGATTGAGCCAACTGCCCAAATAACCTGAAAATCACGGAGATATTTTGGCAGCCCTGTGAACTGCACCCACACCTTAGCCATAGCATATTTGACCTCATTGCCACCAGCACCGACTTCATTCCTCATGGTAGTACTTGGGAACTTGGTATGGACCATGCCCCATTCGACCATACGCTGCAGCTCCGCACGAGAAGGAAATACAGTTCTGAACGTATTCATCCCAGCCTCCTCAACATTCCAGTGCCACCTGCCGGGTACCAGCCTTTCCATCTCCGAAGCAACATTGGCCGATGTTAAAGGACCACCAGTAACTCTAATCACAGCAGTCTTGGATTCAACCTTATGCTTGAAGCTTTCAGGTGGCGTGATGTAGTAGAAACCAAGGCCATCCACCGCATAGCCACAAGGGACGGCAAAAGGTGACATCTTCTGATGTTCAGGCATGACCGACCGATAAATGGGACAACAGGTCCATCGCGTGATCATGAGAATCACAGACTTCACAGTAAAGCTCCGCGTCACAGTCCTTCATTGCGTGCCCTTTGACATGGCAACGATAGCAGTATGGCACCTTTCCTCCCTTCGCTGCACCTTGCGCCGATGATTCTGGCTTGTCATTGTTTGCCGTGGGCTTCGAAATGGTGTCGATCGCCTCCAGCTTGGTTGCGCCACTTGAACTGGGCATCACAGCGCATGCGGCCTGTCCGGCGTTGGCCTGCCCCGCTCCTCCTTGCATGATTGCAAAGGCTTGCTGAAGGAGTGCAGCTGCCTAGGCGGCTTGATCAGTTGTCGCCGCGTTCCCGGCAACTGCAAATTGTCCTGTGAACGCTTGCTGAAGTAGCGCCACAGCCTGAGCCACCGGATCGACAGGCACCGGCGGCACACCTCCCGCCATGTTCTGCATCTGCCCAGCATGTGCGTCAGACTGGCCACCATGACCACCGTGGCCATTCCTTCCTCCACGGTTCCTTCCGCCAAAACCACGGCCAGTGTTGCGAGCGCCGTTGTAGCGCCCCCTGCCGCGGCCATCATATCCACCATCGTAACCGGGGTGGAAGGTGGGCTGTTGGAAGCCGCCGCGACCGATCATGCCGCTTTGGCCAGGCCCCCTCCCGTTCCCCCGGTTCGCATCGCCGCCCCGGTTAGCGCCATTGCCGCCGTTGTTCTCCATCGCCAAGCGAGCAACTTCAGCGTAGGTCGTCGCGTGTTTGCGAAAAGTGGCGGCATGAGGAGCTCTAGGGTTTCTCGATGCAGTGCCGGTACGAGAAAATAGTGAAGCCAACCCTTGGGTAGGCCGATACGGCACCTTTGGGCTCAACCATATTTTCTTTGGGCCTTTACTCGGACTGGGACCAAGTTCAGTCCGGTTCGAATTTGATTTCGTTTGAAAATTTTGAATTTCCGAATCCCCCGATGCCCGCCCGAGATTCCAGCTCGCCGCGGATCTCACGCTGTTCACCATCTTCAACTCCGGCGATCGCCGGCGCGAAGAGGAAGAATGGGCCGGGGGACTACGTGTGTTTGGATTGAAACTGGGTGAAGGAGAGGAACGACATACCTTCGCCTTGGCCAGAGCATCTCCAAGTGTCCTTGGAGGTGACACTCTAGGCGCCGGGAGTGGACCTCGCCATGGTTTGCACGAACGCGCTTCTTTCTTGTGATTTGCCACTGCGTCGATGATTTGCTTTGCCATGGTACCCTCCCGTGGTGATTCCTCAGAGGCCACATCGTCTAGCTCCTCTGCCACGATCAATTGTAGGATTGAGAATCCCAGCACTTGCACATGCTTGACGAGTTCCGGCGTATTGATCGAGTCCACTGACTCATCCTCATCGGAATCCCACTCTGTATCGCTTCCCAGGGCCCAGAAACGGGAGCCGATGTGATCCTCGACGCCATGGACGTGTGGACCTGGCCTCAACGTGTTGGCCTGCACCAACATCGAGACCCGATCCATGTGTTCCGCGGCGAGGAACCTGGCCTCCTCCGAGAGCTTTGCCCCGGCGGACGACACCCCCTCATCCGGCCGAGCCGCCGGAGCCAGGGTTAGTCGCCGGAGCCGAAGTCGCCCTCTCATCGCCGTCCTACGCTTTCTACAGGGTCAGCGTCATCCATTGTTCTGTTCTTGGGAAATACTTCTTGTTCACTCTATGCAGCAGCAGCGTGAACTCTCTTTTGAAAGTGTCCTTGCATCGATTTATTGTCGAGCCAACGTTGTTGAACATCCAATCGTTTTTGTTGTCCAAATGCTCCATGTCATCAAGATTATGAATTCCATGAATAATTGCTCCTGTATTCGTGCCTTAAATCCCTCAATGACTTCTGGCTGAACTTCTGATTCTGGGCCTGCAGTTCTATTGCATTGCAACATGTCCTTGCGAATCCACATTTAAGGAAGAGATGATGCAGTGTTTCTCTCCTCTGCACAATGCACAGCTCACATACATATGAGTCTAAGAACATGTTTCTTCTTTGGTGTGCTGAGTGAAATTCGTTTCTGTTTTTTTTTCTCAGGTTTTCCTGTGTGCATTGAAAAGAATGAGGTGATGGCATTTGTTTTCGAGGCACCTCACTGCCCATATCGTGGCTTCATGATTTTCAGCAGGTAGTCGTGGCTCAGATCGTGCATCAGGGCATGTATTGAGGGTTATGTAGGTAAGAGACAACGGTACTAAAAAGGAAGTGAATTAAAAGATAATCTGAGTGCACTGTAGACATGTACTTACACTACAGCTCTGAGCACTGCAATAATGAAATTATCCACTTAAGTAATGAAGTTTTTTTTTCAATTTACTTGAAGTTCAACTGTAGCTAGGTTGATACACGTGTCAGCACCAGGGTCATGGGCATAAGCCTTAATGTTGAGACGTTGCCTTTTATTAGCTAGGGAATAATGTGTTCAGCTAGCTGTTGGTCAAGGAAAACATCCATAAATTGACATGACAATAAGAGTAAGGGGACTCAAGAACTTTGAAAGGCATACATACATATGTTATAATAATTTTTATGCATCCGTAGCACCGCACTGGTATTTTGCTAGTTAAATTAAACATCCACTAGCTTCCCCTTCTCCTTGGCGTGCATAGCTCTCTTCCGCTATCCCCCGACCACCTGCGGCTCGGCGACGGACCGCTTCCGGCGCTTGGCCGCCGCCCTCCTCTCCACCTCCCTCTCCTCCGGCGGCGCGGATTGGCAATTGGGTGGCTTGGAGACGAGCTCGGGGTCGCCGCCATAGTCCTCGTCGCGCGGTTGAACCACTCCGCCCCGCCGGCCGCTCCGCGCCGCCGTTGTTGCTTGCTGCTTGTCGACGCGCCTCCGCCCAGGTCAGGGTACCCGCACGAGTCGAATGGGTGACGACCCGCGGGTTCAACCCGTGGAAACCCAAGGAGCGCGGCCGTTCCCACCCGCCAATGCTCGAACCCAACCCGCCCCAACCCGTTCGAATCATGGACCCACTTCAACCCGTCCAGAGCCTACCCAACTCAGAACCCAACCCACAAAACCCGTTTCAGCCCAACCCATTAGCAGCCCTAGAAGTGAGTGCCCGTGCGTTGTCGAGCACCGAAATACTTGTTTTGCACCACTCACTAAACATGATTTGTAAATCACAAAGGCACAGTAAACATGTCTATTTGATTTTTCTCTAATATCCACACATAATCATATTTAATTACTGATAAGAGAGAAACCAAAGATAACAGATGTTAAACACAAGGAGAGAAGGGGCATCTGGTATTAGAGTACCAGTAATACATGTAACTGAACCAATAAGCTATTGGCATCTTGTAATCATACAAGCGACCCAATTAAGATTTTTTCAGAGCTACCATCAGTCTGGAAGGACATTCTATTGCCAAATCAAAAGCTAATGTAAGCGCCAAGCTGGGGATGATACATAATGCAGTGAAGTTAACCCAATATCTCCGTTGAATCAAAATGGTGACACGTGTATTCATGGCTACTATCTAGTTAGACCACACATGCATCGTCCCATGTTTGTTGCCAGTGTATACCTCACTCATGTCCTCATCGTAGAACAGAGCTGTGACATCCTCCAGAGCTTCTGAACCGGTTGGTGTAACCAGCTCTGTGATGGGCGATAGTGAGGGCAGGATCATTAACACCAATTTTGGCGATGCACTGCTCGGTCATAATCTCGCTCAGGTTGATGCAATTGTAGCCAGTGCAGATGATATTTATGTGAAGAAAGTTCCTGAAAATAGTTCCACGAAATCAAAGGTGATATTCCAAAGTATGCTTCACAATTATGGTTACTGTATGTTGGGAAGATAGCTGCGATCCGAGTCAAGGGACAAACCACCACCAGAAGCAAGACACACGCGAAGGGGGATGGCCATCAGCGAAGGCGGAATGGAGGAAGCCGGCAACCAGCGAAGGCGGAACGGAAAAAGCAGACGGCGCAGGAGTTCGAATCACCAAGCTAAGAGCCATGCTGAAGTAGCCGATGGCATGCATGTAAATATAATCATCTCACCCCATATAAATATGGAGGGAGATGATCCTGTAAGGACATCTGGTTTTTGGGGCCTCGAGCCAAAGACAATCATTTGCATCGTACTCGATCCTCTCAACACTCCAAACCCCTTCGCCCGGCATCGCGGGCAAAGGAGGGCTTCGCATGCCTAACTACAGGGAACCTGAACGAGAACATCTTCGTCCGGCATCGCGAACAAGGAAGGAGGGCTTCGCATCATCCGATAGAAGACGATATCCATCAAGGAGGGCTTCGCAGGGTAATCCGAAGACACTAGAACCCATCGAAGGCTTCGGGCGAGCAGGACTTCATCAACACTCCGTTGGAGGGCTTCGACACGTCACACACAGATCTTCGATCCCCCAACATTTGGCGCCGTCCGTGGCTCGAACCCACAATGAAAAGAAAGCAAGACTGCTTGCAAAAGGTGATAACATCGAAGACTACTTGCAAACAAAGCGGAGCAGAACAAAGAAACACAAGACGAAAAGCAAGTCATTCATTAAGCACGAATTTACTGAAGTACAAATCAAAGCCGAAGACTACTCAGAAGTATTCGAAGCAAGAAGCAACACAAAGAAGAATACAAGGATCTGCTTCTTTGATTTACTACGAGTTCGACTAGCCACCCCAACTGGCTGCGAAGGTCTAGTTTAATGATCTTCGGAGCTTTCGTCATCGCTAACAATAATCACCCCCAGAGGAACGATAGCAAGAGGAACAGGATCTGAAGAAGATTCGACCATCAAACAATTATCGGCGACCCTATCAAGCTCCGCGAAGTGATCTACAAGCTCCTTCGGAAGAACATCTCCACGCTTAAATCCACCACGAGCAAGAGCCTTCAACACTCCTCGAGGAAGCTGGTCCCACAAAGCCTCCATGAAGTAAAGAAGATTGAAAGATTTGACAACAAAAAAAAAAGATGGAGACACCTCGTGTATATATACACCAAGGAAGAACATTCTGGACGCCTACAGAAATATATACACCGAGGGTTTCATTGAAAAATCAGGACGCCCAACCAAATCGACAGCATCGCTGCCTTCGCAGGAAAAGCTATGAAGGAGATCTCGAATCATAAGCACCACAGCATCATAAGAAAAGCTCCTGCATATCTCGGCAAGACCAGCCAAGTTCAAACGAAGCCACTCATTCATAACCTCCAAAGAGACATCCTCCGGTACCTCGTCATATTTCACACCAAGTGCTTGAAACAGCTCTCTGACAAGATCACAAAGGGCAAGAGATTTAGCGAAGGAATTATCAGCAGAAACGATCTTCAACTGAGACGCCTTCGACAGACGAGACGAAAGATGCTCATTAAATAACTTCTCCTTCTCCAGCGAAGCTTTCTTTTCTCGAATCTTTTCTTCAAGGATAAACAAATCAGAGATAAGGCTAGATTTATGGCCTCGAAGAACCTCAACTTCAGCTACCAAGTCGGATGCGGCAGCAGAAGAAACCTTCAGGGAATCATCCTTCGCAGAAAGAGAGGCCTTGAGAAATGATGCGAGGAGCGAATCACCAAAAGAATTTTGGAGGTCACGAGCACAAGCTTGAGTAAGAATAATAGACTGCAAAAAGAAAGAAGCGAAGCTATCAGAAAAACGAAACACAAAGTACCAAAAAAAAAAAAGAGAGATACTAACTTTGACTTGATGAGCATCCAAGGAACGAAAGAGGACGTCACCCGAAAGGTTCGACAGGCCAAGCTCAACCTTCGGAAACCGGACCTCACGGGCAGCAGATTCAAGAGGACCCGAAGCCTGAATGTCGTCATTAATGGACGATAGCATGGCCTCAACATCCAGGTCAAGAGACCCAGAGCACGAAGCACCTAAAAATAAAAATAAAAAAGAAAAGAAGAAGCGAAGGATCGTGAGAATAATAATAAAGAAAATAAAAGAAAGAAGAAAGCAAAGCAGCCCTCTGAAAATGAATACCAGGATTTGAAGATTGCGAAGGTGGTACAGCAACGTCAATCAAAGGCAAAGCAGTGCCCAAAGAAGAAACTATATCCTGGCTTGGAGTTGAAACCTCCGAAAGCTTCCGTTTGCCAAGCAAACCAAGAAACGAAGACTTCCTCGGAAGACAAAAAGTGCCCTTCGAACCCTCAGGGAGCGGCTGACAAGAATTGACTAACTCAGACCTTTCTACGATTCCATCCGTACGGATAACATCCGAAGCAACAGTTGGAGACCTCCGCAACACCTCCGAATGTATTAATGAGGAACCTCCGCAAACAGTATCGGGCACAACGGGAGGCGCAACTGAATTCGAAGGATCGTCAGGAGACGGTTCTTCAAAAATAACAGAATAAGTCGGCACAAGAAGAGAACCTGGCAGAGGAGAGGGAATTTCAGCATTCCTAGGAACGGACTCAACCTCAGGAGTAACAACAACCAGCGAAGGATCCATTTCAACAGTCGAAGAGCCTGAAACACTGAAATATGGAAAAATATCTCCTTCACACGAATTGTCCTCAGGAAAAGGACGGTTGTGGGGACACAAGTCGAAGCTCAGATAAAACCGATTTATCCGAACACCAATGCCCCTTCGAGTACTTTCAACCCACTCCTTCTGAGAGAACTTCCCAAGAAAAGAAGTAACTCGGTCTTGAGGCGACCAGAGATTGAAGCCTGCAAAAAGAACAAAGTATAAGCAAAAGGAATATTAAAAAAGGAAAAGGCAGAGGAAGCAATCAAAGGCAACGAAGTAGAAGGAAGAGTCATACAGGGTCCCGGTATCGAAGGAAAAACTGGCATAATTAAGCCAAACTTATTTCTACCAAAAGAAGAAGGCCTCCAACCATGACGAGCGAGAGGAAGAACACCAGCAGCGAAGCATTCCTCCAAAATATCACGAAGAGTCATCCTCTGACTAACCCTTCGGAAGGCATCGACACATCGAGAAATAAAGCGATTCTGCGGAGGCTCGAAGTTATTGATAAAAAGCATGAGGTTCCGGATTTAACCCTTCGCTGATGCAAGCCCAAGCGAAGGTAGACATGGTTGCAACAGCAACAGGAGTAAGATGATGAAGCTGGAGATGGTATAAAGAAAGAATGCGAAGGACAAAGCTCGAAGGTGGAAAAGATAGACCGGCATCCAGAAATGACGAAAAAATAACAAACTCATCGCTTCGAGGTCTTAGGCGGACTTCCGGAACTTGCTTCGGACCATGCAGAGGAAGACGGATCGAATCAATATCGACAAGACCAGACTCCGAGTAGCACTTCAAAAAATACCCTTATAACAGGAGGCGGAGATAGACCTTGTGAAATAATAACCAGCTCGAAGAGAATGGAAACCCCTAAGAAACGCTGCTGACTTCTGCCTAGCCATCGAAGGAAGAAAAGAAGTACCTTCGAAAGAAGAGATGCCAACAAAGCAGCCACGGCGGTAAAAAGATACGGACGGGAAAAGGTGAAAGCGACGCATATTTAAAGACCCGCCGATAGCTGGGGACATTGGGGTGAAAAACCGCACGACCAAGGGCTTAACCAAGAAAGTGAAATACATTAAAATATACATAACAAGAAATAAAATAAGGAAAAAATCGCAGCTGACAAGATAACTGCCTCAAGGAAACGCCTTCGCTCACTTCCTTTCAACAGTTGAGGGTTAATGTTGGGAAGATAGCTGCGATCCGAGTCAAGGGACGAACCACCATCAGAAGCAAGACACACGCGAAGGGGGATGGCCATCAGCGAAGGCGGAATGAAGGAAGCCGACAACCAGCGAAGGCGAAACGGAATAAGCAGACGGCGCAGGAGTTCGAATCACCAAGCTAAGAGCCATGCTGAAGTAGCCGATGGCATGCATGTAAATATAATCATCTCACCCCCTATAAATATGGAGGGAGATGATCCTGTAAGGACATCTGGTTTTTGGTGCCTCGAGCCAAAGACAATCATTTGCATCGCACTCGATCCTCTCAACACTCCAAACCCCTTCGCCCGGCATCGCGGGCAAAGGAGGGCTTCGCACGCCTAACTACAGGGAACCTGAACGAGAACATCTTCGTCCGGCATCGCGAACAAGGAAGGAGGGCTTCGCATCATCCGATAGAAGACGATATCCATCAAGGAGGGCTTCGCAGGGTAATCCGAAGACACTAGAACCCATTGAAGGCTTCGGGCGAGCAGGACTTCATCAACACTCCGTTGGAGGGCTTCGACACGTCACACACAGACCTTCGATCCCCCAACATTTGGCGCCGTCCGTGGCTCGAACCCACAATGAAAAGAAAGCAAGACTGCTTGCAAAAGGTGATAACATCGAAGACTACTTGCAAACAAAGCGGAGCAGAACAAAGAAACACAAGACGAAAAGCAAGTCATTCATTAAGCACGAATTTACTGAAGTACAAATCAAAGCCGAAGACTACTCAGAAGTATTCGAAGCAAGAAGCAACACAAAGAAGAATACAAGGATCTGCTTCTTTGATTTACTACGAGTTCGACTAGCCACCCCAACTGGCTGCGAAGGTCTAGTTTAATGATCTTCGGAGCTTTCGTCATCGCTAACAATAATCACCCCCGGAGGAACGATAGCAAGAGGAACAGGATCTGAAGAAGATTCGACCATCAAACAATTATCGGCGACCCTATCAAGCTCCGCGAAGTGATCTACAAGCTCCTTCGGAAGAACATCTCCACGCTTAAATCCACCACGAGCAAGAGCCTTCAACACTCCTCGAGGAAGCTGGTCCCACAAAGCCTCCATGAAGTAAAGAAGATTGAAAGATTTGACAACAAAAAAAAAAGATGGAGACACCTCGTGTATATATACACCAAGGAAGAACATTCTGGACGCCTACAGAAATATCTACCCTTTTTTTTTAATATGAAAAGAATGGAGCCTTGTCGCATTACAAGATGAGATGATAGCAACCTGCTATAAAAGCAGATGTTTCGGATTCGCCTACAAAAGGCAGAAAAACAAATTCACCTTCGAAAGAAAGGCATCGAAGCCGAGTTTTCAACATACAAAAAAAAGAGAAACGGAGCCTTGTCGCAATACAAGACAAGATGATAGCAATTCGCTCTCGAAGACAGAAATTCGCCAAAAAAGGCAGAGAAAATTTTTCGCCTTCGCAATAAAACTGCAAAGCGAATTCAATGGCATAAGAGCCGAAACGGTAATTT
Source organism: Eragrostis curvula (assembly GCA_007726485.1). Classification (NCBI taxonomy): domain Eukaryota; kingdom Viridiplantae; phylum Streptophyta; class Magnoliopsida; order Poales; family Poaceae; genus Eragrostis; species Eragrostis curvula. Next base: position 295,458 of record RWGY01000009.1, read on the forward strand.
TTCGTCAGAAGCAAAATTACCATTCAAAGGCTAAGAGAAAGCCGACCAAAAACAATCTTCGCCTAGAAGAGCGAAGCCAACATTGAAAGAAGGGCTCAGAAAGCCATCATAAAGAATTCATAAAAACTTTCGCAAAAGCAGCGAAAAAATCTTCCACAAAAGAGGCTAAATAAGCCAAGAAGATGAACACGATGAACAAAAGTACACCTTCGCAACAAGCGAAGACAGGCAGAGGAAAATGAAACATGCTCATGCATACTTCATCAAAAGTAGACGAAGGCTGACGAGGTTACAAAACAACCCAAAGCATCGAGATATCATCAAAGAATATTTCAACAAAACTAGCTGACGAAGGGAAAAAACAGAGAAAATAATCACAATTATGACAAGGTGCGCATGCACAAAGCTACGAAAATTCGAAGGCTCAAAACAGAGCTCGAAGTCATCGCAGAACATGAAATACATGAATAAGGTATTTGATGCAACGAAGCTTTAGAGTTTTGATAAAGCAAGTATTACATCAAAAAAGAGTATCCAAAATAGATACAGAGCGAAGGACATCCAAAAAGGCTATCTACAACAGCTAATCGAAGGAGTTCAAGAAGAATCTTCGGGAAAGTCAGGGACAAGACACTTGACCCTGTTCCACCAAAAATCATTGATCAGGCCAACACACTTGCCTTCGACAGCTCCAAAATCATGAGAAAGATCCGAGGGTTTCATTGAAAAATCAGGACGCCCAACCAAATCGACAGCATCGCTGCCTTCGCAGGAAAAGCTATGAAGGAGATCTCGAATCATAAGCACCACAGCATCATAAGAAAAGCTCCTGCATATCTCGGCAAGACCAGCCAAGTTCAAACGAAGCCACTCATTCATAACCTCCAAAGAGACATCCTCCGGTACCTCGTCATATTTCACACCAAGTGCTTGAAACAGCTCTTTGACAAGATCACAAAGGGCAAGAGATTTAGCGAAGGAATTATCAGCAGAAACGATCTTCAACTGAGACGCCTTCGACAGACGAGATGAAAGATGCTCATTAAATAACTTCTCCTTCTCCAGCGAAGCTTTCTTTTCTCGAATCTTTTCTTCAAGGATAAACAAATCAGAGATAAGGCTAGATTTATGGCCTCGAAGAACCTCAACTTCAGCTAGCAAGTCGGACGCGGCAGCAGAAGAAACCTTCAGGGAATCATCCTTCGCAGAAAGAGAGGCCTCGAGAGATGATACGAGTAGCGAATCACCAGAAGAATTTTGGAGCTCACGAGCACAAGCTTGAGTAAGAATAATAGACTGCAAAAAGGAAGAAGCGAAGCTATCAGAAAAATGAAACACGAAGTACCAAAAAAAAAAAGAGATACTAACTTTGACTTGATGAGCAACCAAGGAACGAAAGAGGACGTCACTCGAAAGGTTCGACAGGCCAAGCTCAACCTTCGGAAACCGGACCTCACGGGCAGCAGATTCAAGAGGACCCGAAGCCTGAATGTCGTCATTAATGGACGATAGCATGGCCTCAACATCCAGTTCAAGAGACCCAGAGCACGAAGCACCTAAAAATAAAAATAAAAAAGAAAAGAAGAAGCGAAGGATCGTGAGAATAATAATAAAGAAAATAAAAGAAAGAAGAAAGCAAAGCAGCCCTCTGAAAATGAATACCAGGATTTGAAGATTGCGAAGGTGGTACAGCAACGTCAATCAAAGGCAAAGCAGTGCCCAAAGAAGAAACTATATCCTGGCTTGGTGTTGAAACCTCCGAAAGCTTCCGTTTGCCAAGCAAACCAAGAAATGAAGACTTCCTCGGAAGACAAAAAGTGCCCTTCGAACCCTCAGGGAGCGGCTGACAAGAATTGACTAACTCAGACCTTTCTACGATTCCATCCGTACGGATAACATCCGAAGCAACAGTTGGAGACCTTCGCAACACCTCCGAAGGTATTAATGAGGAACCTCCGCAAACAGTATCGGGCACAACGGGAGGCGCAACTGAATTCGAAGGATCGTCAGGAGACGGTTCTTCAAAAATAAGAGAATAAGTCGGCACAAGAAGAGAACCTGGCAGAGGAGAGGGAATTTCAGCATTCCTAGGAACGGACTCAACCTCGGGAGTAACAACAACCAGCGAAGGATCCATTTCAACGGTCGAAGAGCCTGAAACACTGAAATATGGAAAAATATCTCCTTCACACGAATTGTCCTCAGGAAAAGGACGGTTGTGGGGACACAAGTCGAAGCTCAGATAAAACCGATTTATCCGAACACCAATGCCCCTTCGAGTACTTTCAAACCACTCCTTCTGAGAGAACTTCCCAAGAAAAGAAGTAACTCGGTCTTGAGGCGACCAGAGATTGAAGCCTGCAAAAAGAACAAAGTATAAGCAAAAGGAATGTTAAAAAAGAAAAGGCAGAGGAAGCAATCAAAGGCAACGAAGCACAAGGAAGAGTCATACAGGGTCCCGGTATCAAAGGAAAAACTGGCATACTTAAGCCAAACTTATTTCTACCAAAAGAAGAAGGCCTCCAACCATGACGAGCGAGAGGAAGAACACCAGTAGTGAAGCATTCCTTCAAAATATCACGAAGAGTCATCCTCTGACTAACCCTTCGGAAGGCATCGACACATCGAGAAATAAAGCGATTCTGCGGAGGCTCGAAGTTATTGATAATCCATATACCAGCGGCTTTCCCAGTATAAAAATCGATAGTAGAGTATTTATAGTAGAACCAGTCTTTCATCCATTCATCAAAAGGAGGGGGATCGAAGCTACCAAGAGGTGTCAGAAACCCCTCCCTAGCCTCAAATTCAACAACTCCGAAGCAAGGGCTGAGATGGTTCTCATGATCATAAGTAGGAATGTGCCGGGCTTGGTATACATGATTAAAAGCATGAGGTTCAGGACTTAACCCTTCGCTGATGCAATCCCAAGCGAAGGCAGACATGGTTGCAACAGCAACAGGAGTAAGATGATAAAGCTGGAGATGGTATAAAGAAAGAACGCGAAGGACAAAGCTCGAAGGTGGAAAAGATAGACCGGCATCCAGAAATGACAAAAAAACAACAAACTCATCGCTTCGAGGTCTTAGGCGGACTTCCGGAACTTGCTTCGGACCATGCAGAGGAAGACGGATCGAATCAATATCGACAAGACCAGACTCCGAGTAGCACTTCGAAAAAATACCCTTATAACGGGAGGCGGAGATAGACCTTGTGAAATAATAACCAGCTCGAAGAGAATGGAAACCCCTAGGAAACGCTGCCGACTTCTGCCTAGCCATCGAAGGAAGAAAATAAGTACCTTCGAAAGAAGAGATGCCAACAAAGCAGCCACGACGGTAAAAAGATACGGACGGGAAAAGATGAAAGCGACGCATATTTAAAGACCCGCCGAAAGCTGGGGACATTGGGGTGAAAAACCGCACAACCAAGGGTTTAAGCAAGAAAGTGAAATACATTAAAATATACATAACAAGAAATAAATAAGGAAAAAATCGCAGCTGACAAGATAACTGCCTCAAGGAAACGCCTTCGCTCACTTCCTTTCAACAGTTGAGGGCTAATGTTGGGAAGATAGCTGCGATCCGAGTCAAGGGACGAACCACCACCAGAAGCAAGACACACGCGAAGGGGGATGGCCATCAGCGAAGGCGGAATGGAGGAAGCTAGCAACCAGCGAAGGCGGAACGGAAAAAGCAGACGGCGCAAGAGTTCGAATCACCAAGCTAAGAGCCATGCTGAAGTAGCCGATGGCATGCATGTAAATATAATCATCTCACCCCCTATAAATATGGAGGGAGATGATCCTGTAAGGACATCTGGTTTTTGAGGCCTCGAGCCAAAGACAATCATTTGCATCGCACTCGATCCTCTCAACACTCCAAACCCCTTCGCCCGGCATCGCGGGCAAAGGAGGGCTTCGCACGCCTAACTACAGGGAACCTGAACGAGAACATCTTCGTCCGGCATCGCGGACAAGGAAGGAGGGCTTCGCATCATCCGATAGAAGACGATATCCATCAAGGAGGGCTTCGCAGGGTAATTCGAAGACACTAGAACCCATCGAAGGCTTCGGGCGAGCAGGACTTCATCAACACTCCGTTGGAGGGCTTCGACACGTCACACATAGACCTTCGATCCCCCAACACTGTATCATATTATGTTCCGAGGCAGTGCATTTATAGCAAAACCTGTACCAGATTTAGTGAACCATCCAGCATAAGTGTATATATTTATTGGTGTATAAAATCCAACTTGAACGATGGAAGCAAATCAACTGTATAAATGAAATTAATTTTAAAAGAAATGATCAAGGTTATGACAACTGCACCTATGCCATCTACCACTGCCTCAGATTTGCAGTATGAGATTATCAGAACTTGGTGGCTCAAAATCCCGACCATTCAGCGATTCTGTTTCAAAAGGTGGACTGATTCCTTCTTATATAATTGAAAAGCCTTCAAATAAGATGAATGTATATTAGTTGAGCTCGAGAACATTGGTAAGTTACAATGTCCAATGAACACACAAAAAAAAAAATTGAATAGCTCAAAGATATATAGGACTGAGAAGAAAATGCAAACTACAGGAACTTAAGAGAAATTTGTGATGCACGTGCTCTTACTTAATCGGGGTTGTTCTGCGCTTAAGCGTGCTGAAATTGTCAGATCAATAAACTGACACGGTAATAAGTGAATCATGTTGATGGAGAAGTAGTATATAGAAACGATAGCTATACTGAAAGAATAACCGAGTTATCAAAGATTATCCACTAACCATCACTTTTTGCCGCTCTTGAAGTTTTTTATTTAAAGATTCCGAGAGTATTTCAAAGGACAAAGTTTTATTTAGGCCCAACTCTATCTAATATCTACCACTTATTTTCAGTCTTTGAAAACAGCAGATTAAGATTTGCTTGTATGGAGCACCCTTTTCACTTGTATGGAGGCATTTAGAAACATATAGCAGATCCTGATATCTATGCCAATAAGTTCAGTAATAAAAAGTCACTAATCCTCATGGCATTAAATTAAGACCGGACATTCTCAGACCAATCTGAAAGAATGAAGGTAGTACATCAATGGATTGAACACTTCTTACCGCTCAACGGATCAAGCTCTCTATTCAGCATGGCTGGCCTACTCAGAATTACATGTTACAACAACTAAGAAGACAGTAGATTTACCAATTTTGAAATCTTTTGCATCTTGTACTATAGGATCCCTAAACAATTTCTACGATCAAGAATTTTGCCTGATTTTTTTAAAATTAAACTAAGATGTGCAAGGCTGATGAGATATAGCAGTTGTCCTATTAAAAAATGCAAATAATATCTAGATTAATTCACAAAGTGTACGCACCTTTATTATCGAAGAAGTGCATGACTGATGAGTACATGACAACAGATTGTTCCTCCTCAACTTTATTACCGAAGTTTCTTGAGCTGTTTGTTGCTGGAGTTCGTATCTGTAGATCCTCTTCGTTGCCCATCTGAAGCAACCTCCTGAGCCCACTGCTCCTTTTTGCTCATGCTGAAATACCTGCAGGAGCAATAATGGCACACGAATTCTACTCAGATGGTACAGATTTAACACACCAAGGAGTAAAAAAAAATTCACAACCCAAAGGGGAGTTAATCCTCGGTTTCATAATAAATAGGACAAGCTATCTAAAAATTAAGAATGCAGTATATATTTGTGAGCATTGTTGGAATCATAGGCAATATTCGACATAATTTATTCCAGAAAATAGAGGCATAAATAAAAAACATGACTAAAGATGAGTAGCAATCGTAGTGAACAAATATAGACATCACCATGTCTATTTTATTGAAAAGAAATGGAAGAGCAAGAAGAAACAACGAGAAAAGGAGGATAACATACTGAGCGGGCGCCGCAATGGGAATCGCCATCGGAATACCACCATCATCGTTTCCTGGACCAGCCATCGGAAAGTAGTGGAAGTAGTCGTACGCGTGTTGAAGAGGAAGTAGTCGATCGATCAACACCACTAGCGAGCAGTCGCGCTATGCGCTCCCCAAAAACCTTATCGCCCTCCTATCCCGGTGCAAGAACGCAAGAGGGACGAGGTTCCGGAGGCCTGCTCTCCCAATGCATGTGCACGCAGACGTCGGGACGAAGATGCTCACTCTTGCAGCTACTGTTGTGATTAGAGGAGTTGTTCTACGTGTGTCTTCTCAATCCCATAGCAAGCTATATATATAGCCTGGTGGTAGCACGTGAAGGAGAAGGAGAAAAGCCAAAGGACTTGTAACGGTAGCAATTACTCTCTTAATTGTTTTTATTTTGCATGCACAAATGGGAGATAGGTGAAAGGCCATAAGACAAGTAACGGGAGCACACTTGAATGTATTAACTTTGCATGTAACCCATGGCTGAAACGTTATCAGCACTAGTGTGTGCATGCCATCAGTTAAACAATTCATGCTCCCGTTAATTCCTTGCACCATTTACACACACAATTTGCATGCCTTCATAATGTCCATAATGGCTTTTCCGTTTACACAAAACTTTTAGCAAATAAATGTGCCTTTTGGAATTTCCGATTTATTGGTATTATTACCCATTAAATCTAACAAGCACCAACTTAATATCCTATGCATTTTTTTTTAATTTCCTTTTCATCTGTGTTGGGGGATCGAAGGTCTTCGTGAGACGTGCCGAAGCTCTCCAACAGAGTCTTGATGTGTTCTCGCTCGCCTGAAGCCTTCGGAGGAGGAGTGAGCCCTCGAAGCACCTCGCGAAGCCCTCCTTGGTCGATGTCGTCGTCTGTTGGTTGATGCGAAGCCCTCCCTCTCGGCCTACGATGTCGGACGAAGGTTATTCCGTTCAGGTTCCCTGGGGTTAATCGCGCGAAGCCCTCCTTCTCCCGCGATGCTGGGCGAAGGGGTTTGGCCTGCTGAGAGAATCGGATGCGGTGTAAATGATTCCGTCCTTGGCTCGAGGCCCGAAAACCAGATGTCATTACAGGATCATCTCCCTCCATATTTATAAGGGGCGAGATGATTATATTTACATGTATGCCATTGGCTACTTTAGCATGGCTCTTAGTTTGGTAACTTCGGGCTCCTGTGCCGTCTGCTCTTTCATTCTTCCTTCGCTGGTGGCTGTTGACCTTCGCGTGGGTCAGAGGGGCTTCGGTGTAGTTCCCAACATTAGCCCTCAATTGGTGATGTGTTATTAGTGTAACAAAAACCAGAGGCAATTTTATTTATTAATTTATGATTACACCGTGTGCCTTTCTGATCCATACACGTGTTTTGTCGTTTTCGTTCCGTACTTCTTTTCAGTTCCCGATAGTCGCTTCCCTTCTATATATCTTCATCGTTGGCGCGCTGTTTCTTCAATCGCATGTTTTGCGCGTCTTCTTTCCTTTGGTTATTCCAATCCCTTTCGCAATAGGAGATCCTTTCCTTCGTCCTTTTTCAAGATGTCTGGTAGCCGAAGGTCTAGCGAAGAGCAAGTCAAGAAGAAGCTGAAAACTCACAAGACCTCGTCGAAGGACAGCTCCGATAAAGCTGTCAGCGAAGCTAATGCGACGGCTTTGGGTGCTGCTGTTCCTTCGGCAAATCAGCCGAAGACTTCACATTCAGCGAAACCATCTTTTGCTTTTAAGCCTCCGGTGATTCGCTCCGCATTGGATTTGTTCTCCATTCCGGAGGATGGGGGTAGCCATTCTTCTGGGTCTAAAGTTCAATCTATCCCTAAGAAAGTCACTTCGAAGAGTTCTTCTTTTGTTGCAAAGGATATTTCTGCTTCTACAGTTGACGTTCGTGATGCCAGTGCCGCTGAGAAGGCCAAGATTCAGGATAAGGCTTCGAAGGGTGCTAATTCTGTTCTTGCTAAATCCGGATCGAAGGCTAAGATCCAGGACAAGACCTGTGTTAAGGGTCCTGATATTCCTCCTGTTGCCCCTGTTCATGGTGAAGGAGTAGCCGAAGCTTCTGCTCAAGGTTGTCTCTCATCTCTTAGTATGACTGAGCTTCGTCAAATTGCTGATAACTTGGGACCTCTTACAGATCGCTCCCAGGTTCAACTTCCTTCGGAACCGGGTGTCGGGCTTCGTGAGCCCCTTAGCCCTTCAGCAGGTGGTGATCTTTTCCTACACTCAGTCTTTGAAGCAATGCTTGGAGAGTTTCTCCCTTTTGACATGACTTTTGATTCAGTCGAAGCTGCTAGGGGTTCTTTAGCTCTGTGTGACGAGGTGTCTTCGAACACCTTCGTTATGAGTGCCAGGGCCGCTGCGCCCTTTGTTGCTGCTGCAGAGAGGGTTCGTTTTCTTCAAGTGGAGAATGAACTCGTACTTCAGGGTGGTGATGCTCTGTACAAGTCTTTACTATCTTCGCAAATGAAGGTAAGTGGTTTGTTGTTTTTGTATTTACTCAGCTGCTTGTCTTTCTAACTTCGCTCTTGTTTTCGTCAGTCGCTTGCTATTACCCAAGCCTCCCTTCGCCAGTTTAATGAGCTGACTCTGGCGAGGGCTGATCAAGACCGTCTTCGCAAGGATCTTTCGGCTCTTGAAGCAAAGATCAAGGAAAAAGAGGATGCACTTGCTCTTAATGAAAAACGTGTGATTGATCTTTCTGTTGAGAAGGAGACCCTCGTCAAGTCCACTGAGGATTTTAAGGCGAAGGTGGCTTCTCTAGAGAAACAGCTGGAGGATCTCGATTCGTCCCTTGCGGAGGCTTTGGAGGCCAACAGGGTCCTTCGCGGAAAAGTTGAAACCGCGGATCAGGAGGCGGCTTCTTTTGTTGAGGCTGAAGAGCTTCGCCTGTCTTCTCTTTGCAGTCACATTCAGGACGCTCTTATCTCAGTGGGGATGACTCCTGATCAGATCCCTGAGGGCCTTCTTGTTGGGGGATCGAAGGTCTTGATAGGACGAGTCGAAGCCCTCCAACGGTTGATAGAAACGTTCTGGTTCTGGCGAAGCCCTCGAAGGTTGTCGATGCCTTCGAATCACCTCGCGAAGCCCTCTTCGCTCGTCGTCGCTGTCTTCTGGTTGGAGTGAAGCCCTCTTTTCTGGTCCGCGATGCCGGACGAAGAGGTTCTTGCTCAGGTTCCCTGCAGTTCAGTTGCGCGAAGCCCTCCTTCTCCCGCGATGCCGGGCGAAGGGGTCGAGTGATTAAGAGATCAGAATGCGGTGCGAATGAATCCTCCTTGGCTGTATAAGCACGGCTCTTAGTCTGATATTTACAAGTGTGCCCTTGGCTGCTTTAACATGGGTTTTAGGTTGCCTTATGTGAGTACGGCTTGGCCTTCGCTATCTCCCTTGCCGTGTACCTGCTGTTAGGACCCCAACATTAGCTGTTGGTCTTCGCGTGGGTCGGGGAGGGGCTTCGGTGTAGTCCCCAACATTAGCCCTCAATTGGTGATGTGTTATTAGTGTAACTAAAACCAGAAGCAATTTTATTTATCAATTTATGATTGCCACGTGCGCCTTTCTGACCCATACACGCGTCTTGTCGTTTTCGTTCCGTACTTCTTTTCAGTTCCCGATAATCGCTTCCCTTCTATATATCTTCATCGTGGGCGCGCTGTTCCTTCAATCGTATACTTTGCGAGTCTTTCTTCCTCTGGCTATTCCAATTCCTTTCGCAGTAGGAGATCCTTTTCCTTCGTTCTTTTTCAAGATGTCTGGTAGCCGAAGGTCTAGTGAAGAGCAAGCTAAGAAGAAGTTGAAAACTCACAAGTCCTCGTCGAAGGACTGCTCCGATAAGGCTATTAGTGAGGCTAATGCTACAGCTTTGAGTGCTGCTGTTCCTTCAGTGAATCAGCCGAAGACTTCACATTCAGCGAATCTTTCCTTTGCTTTCAAGCCTCCGGTGATTCGTTCCGTATTGGACTTGTTCTCTATTCCGGAGGATGGTGGTAGTAATTCTTCTAGGTCTAGAGCTCAGTCTGCCCCTAAGAAAGTCGTTTCGAATGGCTCTTCTTCTGTTGCAAAGGATATTTCTGCTTCTATAGTTGACGTTCGTGATACCAGTGCTGCTGAGAAGGCCAAGATTCAGGACAAGGCTATCAAGGGCGCTGATTCTGTTCTTGCTAAGTCTGGATCGAAGGCTAAGATCCAGGACAAGACCTGTGTTGATGGTCTTGATGTTCCTCCTGCTGCCCCTGTTCATAATGAAGGGGTAGCCGAAGCTTCTGTTCAAGGTTATCTCTCATCTCTTAGTGTGGCTGGGCTTCGTCAAATTGCTGATGACCTGAGGCCTCTTACAGATCGTTCCCAGGTTCAGTTACCTTCGGAGCCAGACGTTGTGTTTCGTGAGCCTCTTAGCCCCTCAGCAGGTGGTGATCTTTTCCTACACTCAGTCTTTGAAGCAATGCTTGGAGAGTTTCTCCCTTTTGACATGACTTTTGATTCAGTCGAAGCTACTGGGGGTTCTTTAACTCTTTGTGACGACGTTCCTTCGAACACCTTCGTCATGAGTGCTGGGGCTGCCGCGCCCTTTGTTGCTGCTGCAGAGAGGCTTCGTTTTCCCCAAGTGGAGAATGAGCTTGTGCTTCAGGGTGGTGATACTCTGTACAAGTCTTTACTGTCTTCGCAGATGAAGGTAAGCGATTTTATTTTTTGTTTTTTCTTAATTCCTTGTTTTTCTAACTTCGCTCTTGCTTGCGTCAGTCGCTTGCTATTACCCAAGCCTCCCTTCGCCAGTTTAATGAGCTGACTCTGGCAAGGGCTGATCGGGACCGGCTTCGCAAGGATCTCTCAACTCTTGAATCTCAGATCAAGGAGAAAGAAGATGCTCTTGCTCTTAATGAAAAACGTGTGGTAGATCTCTCTGTTGAGAAGGAGACCCTCGTCAAATCTACTGAAGATTTTAAGGCGAAGGTAGCTTCTCTGGAGAAACAGCTGGAGGATCTTGATTCGTCCCTTGCGAAGGCTTTGGAAGCCAATAAGGTCCTTCGCAGAAAAGTTGAAACTGCGGATCAGGAGGCGGTTTCTTTTGCTAAGGCTGAAGAGGTTCGCCTGTCTTCTCTTTGCAGCCATATTCAGGATGCTCTTATCTCAGTTGGAACTACTCCTGATCAGATCCCTGAGGATGCTTCGACTGAGCAGCGCCAATCTTGGCTCTCTGTCAACATTCCTTTCGTGGTGAAGGCTTGCAGGGCCTTCTCCACCAATGCCGTTCATCTGGCTATTCGGGACCTCCTCCATTCTCTTGATGTCGAAGGGAGCAATGCTTTGGCGAAGGTTGCTTCTGACGATTTCAAATTTTCAGCTGTTGATTCTACTCCCCGTCCTGTGGTTGAAGCTCTTCTGAAGGTCGCCGGTCACTTTGACGAATCCTTCTGGAACCGTGTGCAGTCTGTCGGTCGTCTGCCTCAGAGTGAGGTATAAACAATTTATTTTTTCTTCGGGAGAGGGGTTATATCATTCCTTCGAACTTGTGTCTTGAGAATTGTTGTAATATTGTTGTAGACTTTATGTTGCTTTGATTAATTTTTGCTTGGTTTTTGGACCTTAGGCTTCGTCTGATATTTCTTTGAGCGAGTTTGCTACTCCGAAGGCTTCTTCTGACTTTGTTTTGGAGAAGTGTGTTGCTCCGAATTCATCATCTGATGTTTCTCTAAGCGAGTTTGCGACTCCAGAGCCTTCTTCTAGTGGCTTGATTCGCCGTGAGCCTCCGATTGAAGTTTTTAGTTCTCCTTCGAGGATTGATTTATCTAGTGATTCGAGCCCTTTGTCACCTGTTGAGGGAGGTGAGAGTTCTTTTTCTTTTCCTCCGGGTAGCCTTGTGGCTATTGGGAGAGTTTATCGCCCCGAAGCTGATGTTCCCGAAGGGAGTCGGGGTCGGAATAAACGAAGGCCTCGTGGTCGCTGTCCACGAGGTAGTAGTTCTTCACATCGGGGTGTGGCTAAGAAGAAGAAGGTTGGGGACGTTTTAGATTCGTCCTCCTCCTTTGATGCGGCTTCGCATGTTGAGCGAATGATTTCGTCTGGGATAATAGATCCCGTATTTCAAAGGCCTTATTCTCCTTCGAATGGATATAACTTCGATGAATTTAGAATTGTATGCGAAATGCTTTTAGAATTAGGCCTTGTTGTAAAGCGTGAGCCTGACGATGGATCTCCTTAACTGATGTTTGTGCTTTAATAAAGCTTTTCTTTTGAAGCATTCTTTCGGAGGTCTTTGCCGGAGAGAAGATTTCTTCAATATCTCCGAAGCTCTTAATGCTTTCTGCACGATGACCTTGTGTTTCTTTTGAAGAACACAAGTTTTCGTGTTTTCGTTCTTTGATATTTGAACGTTTCATGCGAAGAATCGTGATTTGTACGAAGGTTTTTGTTTGCCTGTACTTGGGTAGATTAAGCTTTCTTTGCTTATCTTTCCCTTCAGCTCTTGTCTGGAGTCTATGTATCATCCTTTGTGATACATCGATCCAAACTTAGACTACACCAAATACTTAATTGGTGTAACCTTCGTATTCTCTAGGCTTCTGCCTGATATCGTTTTTGAGCTCGAAGCTTCGTTTCTTGAGCTTTGGCTCTTGTACGCCTCCCAGGAAATTGCTCTGGAATTTTTTCGAGGGTAAAAAGGTAATTAAAAACTGTGGTACAGTCTTGGAGGGTGCCTCGTTAAAAAACCTCACACCCTTCGCAGGGCTACCCTCGTGAGGAAAAAGAGTGCACCCCCCGCAAATTTTGTTCTTTTACATGTAGGTATCGCGCGTGTAACCGAAGAGATGCTCTTGGTAGACACGGCTCATGCATTTCTGATATGTCATGGACTTGTTTTCGAGTCCGGAGATCTTGAAATCTGGAGTGTTTTGCTTCCTTCGGACGAAGTGGACATTCTTCCTTCCAGGTGTTTCGCCTTCTTCGATACTTCTTGCTTGCAGTTGGTCTCCAAGGACGCTGATGACAGAGATGGGACCAGGAATCTTCATGCACAGATAACCCTGATGTATGGCTGCCTCAAACTTGTTAATGGACCCCCTTCCGAAGATTGCATTGTAAGGATAAACAATGTCAACCACATCGATGGTCACATCTTCAGTTCTTGCGTTATCTGCTTCGCCGAAGGTAACTGGTAGGCTAATTTTTCCCAATGCTTGGATAACCTTTCCAGTGAAGCCGACCAATGGAATTCCTGCGGGTTGCAGTGTTTCATTTTCTAGCTTCATTTTTCTGTATGTGGAGGCGAAGAGGATGTCAGCTGAGCTTCCTCCATCAACAAGGATCCTGAGCACATCAAATCCTTTTATATTTGCTTTGATGACCAGTGGGTCTGAATGTGGTTGGTCAATGTCTCTTGCGTCTTCCTTTCCGAAGGTGATGTCGACATGAGACCACTTGGTTTTGACAAACGGAGTCCTTGAAGTCACATTATGTACCCTTCGAATGTGTTCTTTTCTCGCTCTTCTTGAGTCTAGCTGCTGAGTCGATCCTCCGGAGATAGCGTTAATAGTTTGCCTTTGAGACGTGTAGCTAGGTTCTGAGCTTCTTCCATTGTTTTGCTGGTTTGTTTCTGGGGGCGGTGGCAGTGCTGCCAGGCTTTGAGGTTGAGAGTAGGCGTACTGCTGTGCCTGATACGAAGCTTCCCTTGGATAGTTGACGACATGATTGACAGAGTGCGAAGGGTATATTGACATTGAGTTTCCTTTAGACCAACTCTCACGATAGTTGCTCGTGTGTCTGATAGCCCTCTTCGCTTCTCTTTCTGCAGCCCAATTTTGTTTGAATTGTTGTAGGTTTCGGCACTGTTTTCTCGTATGGCCCTTTCCTTCGCCATGCAGCTCGCAGTATGGGGTACGAGAACTGCTCCTCTGATTGTTTTCTTTTTTGTCTTCGCTATCCTTTTCTTGGTCGCTTCGTTCTCTCCCTCTTTCATCATCTTTGTTCCTCTTTTCATCGCCCCTTTCCTCTCTGTTTTCGAGGTTGTGTACCCTTCGATTGATATGATCTTTTGGATTGTCTCTGCCGTCGTCGTGCCTTCTGCTTCGACTCGCTTCCTTTTCCTCTTTATACTTCTTCTCGTCTTTGAGCAACTGGGATTGTTTCTTTTCGTCTTCTTTTTTCCTTCGGAATTCATCGTCTGATCTTGCATACTTCTCGAAGGTGTCTAATAGTGCGAAGATGGTTTTGGGTCTCTTTCTTGTTAATGCAGAATGGAAGGGGCCAGCCCTCAAGCCTTCTGTTAGTGCATCAATAACTGTTGAAGCCCCTACATCTTTCGCTCTTGATTTTATTTCCATAAACCTTTGCATGTACTCCCTCAAGCCTTCGTCTTGTCTCTGCTTGCATGAAAATAGCCTTCCTTGATGAATTTCGGATGCTTGGAAACCCTGAAAGTTGTTTATGAACTCTCTTCTCAACTCGGACCAGGAATTAATGGATCCTGGTTCGAGAGTGGAAAACCATGTCTTCGCAACTCCTTCGACAGCCATGACTAGAGCTTTGGCGTATGTTGAGCTTGTTCCTCCGCCCGATTCTACTGCGGCTTCGAAGGACATGAGGAACTCTCTTGGGCATGTTTTCCCTTGGTACGCCTTTACCTTCGGCATTTTGAAGTTAACCGGCCAAGGTTCGCTCTGTAGCTCTTCGCTCAGGGGAGAGTTTTCATTGTAGATGGCGCATGGCTGGCTGTCCTTTCCGGAGCTGCTTACTTCGTACACCATTTTTTGCTCGGTTTGCTTGCGAGGCTTGTGATGTGCTTCTTGCTCTTGCTTCCTCAGGTTTTCCATTTCTTCATTGTATTTCTTTAGCTTGCTGTCCATTTCGTTGATCTCCAGTTGGGCTTGCACTATTTTCTCGAGCATATCTTTCTTCAGCTTTGCTGTTTTTTCGATGATGGAGAGCTTCTTTTCTCTTTCGACTATTTCTTGTTCTATTATCCGAAGCCTTTCAGTTATGTTGCGTGTTTCGTCATCTTCCTGTTGAAAGCTTGCTGCTTGAGATGTCTCAGCATTGTTTAGTTGCGCTGCTTTTAGAGCTTCTTCTTTTCTTGCCTCCTCTTCGGCCCTTGCTATTTCTTCCACTCTTGCAGCTTTATCTCGCTCTTCTTGCTCTCTCGCTGTTCTGAGTTCTGCTTCCTTCGCGAACCTTTCGCTTTCGGCATCGGCTTCTGCGCGGTGCGTGTCGCTGATGTTTGTTCTTGCCTTTGCCTTGGCCATATTGATCGTGGTCGTGGGTTCAAACCGCGGGACGGCGCCAAATGTTGGGGGATCGAAGGTCTCGATGGGACAGATCGAAGCCCTCCAACGAGTGATTGATGTGCTTTGGTTCTGGCGAAGCCTTCGGAGGTTGTCGATGCCTTCGAATCTCGTCGCGAAGCCCTCTTCGCTTGTCGTCGCTGTCTTCTAGTTGGAGCGAAGCCCTCTTTTGTGGTCCGCAGTGCCGGACGAAGAGGTTCTCATTCAGGTTCCCTGCAGTTCAGTTACGCGAAGCTCTCCTTCTCCCGCGATGCCGGGCGAAGGGGTCAGGTGATTAGAGAGTTCAGAGCACGGTGCAAATGATTCTTCCTTTGGCTCGTGGCCCGAAAAACCGATGTCATTCCAGGATCATCTCCCTCCATATTTATAAGGGGGAGAATGATCATATTTACATACATGCCATTGGCTGTATAAGCACGGCTGTTAGTTTGATTGTCTTCTCCGTTTTGCCTTCGCCCTTGGCTGTTATTCTTCGCGTGGGTCGGGTAGGGGCTTCGGTGCAGTCCCCAACATTGATTAATGGTATTCCTGCTGGTTGTAGTGTTTCGTTTTCCAGCTTCATCTTTCTATATGTAGAGGCGAAGAGGATATCAACTGAACTTCCCCCATCGACAAGTATTCTGAGTACGTCGAACCCTTTTATATTTGCCTTGATGACCAATGGGTCTGAGTGAGGTTGATCCAGGTCCCTTGCGTCTTCTTTTCCGAATGTGATGTGGACGTGGGACCACTTGGTTTTCACAAACGGAGCCCTTGATGACACGTTATGTACCCTTCGTATGTATTCTTTTCTGGCCCTTCTTGAATCTAGTTGCTGGGTCGACCCTCCGGAGATAGCGTTGATGGTTTGTCTTTGAGACGTGTAGTTTGTTTCTGTGTTTCTTCCATTGTTTTGCTGATTTATTTCTGGAGGCGGTGGCAATGCTGCCAAGCTTTGAGGTTGGGAGTAGGCATATTGCTGTGCCTGATGCGAAGCTTCTCTTGGGTAGTTGACAACATGATTGACAGAGTGCGAAGGGTACAGTGACATTGGGTTCCCTTGAGACCAATTTTCGCGATAGTTACTTGTATGTCTGATGGCCTTCTTCGCTTCTCTTTCTGCAGTTCATTCATGTTTGAACTGTTGCAAATTTCGGCACTGCTTTGTTGTATGGCTTTTTCCTTCGCCATGCAACTCACAGTATGGAGTGCGAGAACTGCTTCTCTGATTGTTTTCTTTGTTTTTGTCTTCGCAATCTCTATCATGGTTGCTTCGCTCTTTCCCTCTTTCGTCGTCTTTGGTTCTCTTTTCATCGCCCCTTTCTTCTCTGTTTTCGAGGTTGTGTACCCTTCGACTGTTATGATCTCTCGAACTGTCTCTGTTATCGTCGTGCCTCCTGCTTCGACTCGCTTCTTTTTCTTCTTTATACTTCTTTTCGTCTTTGATTAGCTGGGATTGTTTCTTTTCGTCTTCTTTTTTCCTTCGGAACTCATCATCCGACCTCGCGTACTTTTCGAAGGTGTCCAGTAGTGCGAAGATAGTCTTGGGTCTCTTCCTTGTTAGTGCAAAGTGAAAAGGGCCAGCCCTCAAGCCTTCCATCAGTGCATCGATAACTGTCGAAGCTCCTACGTCCTTTGCTCTTGACTTTATTTCCATGAATCTCTGCATGTATTCCCTTAAGCCTTCGTCTGATTTCTGTTTGCAAGAAAATAGTCTTCCCAGATGAATTTCTAATGCTTGGAAGCCTTGAAAATTGTTTATGAACTCTCTTTTTAATTCGGGCCAAGAATTAATTGATCCTGGTTCAAGAGTGGAGAACCATGTCTTTGCTACTCCTTCGACTGCCATCACCAAAGCTTTCGCATACGTTGAGTTTGATCCTCCGCCCGATTCTACTGCGGCTTCGAAAGACATGAGGAACTCTCTCGGACATGTTTTTCCTTGGTATGCCTTTATCTTCGGCATTTTGAAGTTGACCGGCCAAGGTTCACTCTGTAGCTCTTCGCTCAAAGGCGAGTTCTCGTTGTAGATGATGCATGGCTGGTTGTCCTTGCCAGAGCTGCTTACTTCGTACACCATCTTGTCCTCAGTTTGTTTGCGAGTCTTGTGGTGCATGTCTTGTTCTTGTTTCTTCAGGTTCTCCATTTCCTCATTGTATTTGTTTAGCTTGCTGTCCATTACATTGATCTCTTGTTGGGCTTGCTTTATCTTTTCGAGCATGTCTTTTTTTTTAGCTTCGCTGTCTTTTCGATGACGGCCAACTTCTTTTCTCTTTCGATTCTCTCTTGTTCTATGATGCGAAGCCTTTCAGTTATGTTACGTGTTTCGTTGTCCTCTTGCTGGAAACTTCCTGCTTGAGATGTTTCAGCGTTGTTTACTTGCATAGCTCTTAAAGCTTCTTCTTTTCTTGCAACTTCTTCGGCTCTTGCTACCTCTTCTTCTCGTGCGGCTTTGTCCCGCTCTTCTTGTTCTCATGCTGTTTTAGCTTCCGCTTCCTTCGTGAGCCTTTCATTTTCAGCTTCGATCTCTGCGCGTTGTGTGTCGCTGACATTTGTTCTTGACTTCGCTTTCGCCATGTTGATCGTGGTCGTGGGTTCGCCCCGCGGGTCGGCGCCAAATTTTGGGGGATCGAAGGTCTTCGTGAGACGTGCCGAAGCCCTCCAACAGAGTCTTGATGTGTTCTCGCTCGCCTGAAGCCTTCGGAGGAGGAGTGAGCCCTCGAAGCACCTCGCGAAGCCCTCCTTGGTCGATGTCGTCGTCTGTTGGTTGATGCGAAACCCTCCCTCTCGGCCTACGATGTCAGACGAAGGTTATTCCGTTCAGGTTCCCTGTGGTTAATCGCGCGAAGCCCTCCTTCTCCCGCGATGCTGGGCGAAGGGGTTTGGCCTGCTGAGAGAATCGGATGCGGTGTAAATGATTCCGTCCTTGGCTCGAGGCCCGAAAACCAGATGTCATTACAGGATCATCTCCCTCCATATTTATAAGGGGCGAGATGATTATATTTACATGTATGCCATTGGCTACTTTAGCATGGCTCTTAGTTTGGTAACTTCGGGCTCCTGTGCCGTCTGCTCTTTCATTCTTCCTTCGCTGGTGGCTGTTGACCTTCGCGTGGGTCAGAGGGGCTTCGGTGTAGTTCCCAACAATCTGAATAGTACATGACACATATTCAGGTACAAAAATTTAATGAACAAAATATTTCTTGTATTATAAACATGGGGCAGAATCTATTGAACACCTCCAATACATTTTGGGCTCTTCCCATGTTCCTAGCTATTTCATGTTTTATTCATGACACTTCCTTCACAGATAATTCGCAAGTCATGAGATGTTTAAACACGCGATCATCGAAGGACACTTTGGAAACAATTCCTGACATGCTTTATATCCATCTTGCTATCTGAAATCATAAACGAAGCAAGTAGTAGATATGTACGTGTTAATTTGTCATTTATGATAGTTAACAACAAACACTTAATAAACCACAGTGACTACAATGATTGGATCCAAGATATCCTAGTTAAAGTAGACCAATATGTAACAAGAGAGACAAATACAAAGGCTAAAATATATTTTAAAGCTTACCAATTTATTTTCTCATTTTTAGCGACAGCGTACCTTCAGATTGATATTTTCCGTTCGTTACTTGGTTTGATGCCCATCTCTATTTCTTTGAGTTTCATGTGAAGCTTGCAGACCAAAAGGCCCCCTGCCCTCATGTAGTTGCCAGTCCAGGTGCCTTCCGTCCACCTTGTGCGCCATACAACCTCCAGGCCCTCCGCGTGCGATGGCAGTAGTTTACTCTAGTACATGACGCTTCAATATTTTCAGGCTTGTTACTCTAGTAGTTTTTCTATTAAATCTAAATCAATGAATGTCTTAACATAGACCACCAGAGATTAATTTTTCAGAAAAATGTTTTAAGCATTGCTATGCATGGCTAGAAAGGTGCAACTGGATAGTCAACAGAAACTAGAAGGCCAATTATATGCTGGTAATCAAAATTCCATCTCGTCAGTAATAGAAAAGGTAATCACCATACCTGCATGGGTACTACAGCAACAGTGTTCTCAACGATCATATATATCTATTCCCCAAAAAAAAAAGATCATATATATATCTCTGAGCTCAATTTCAGATGCAATGATCTCAATGTTCTGTCAACATGACTCCAGCTGCTTATCGTATATACTCAGCTCTTGAAGTTTCCTTCCCGTCCAACTTCTCCTGCAGCGAATCATGCCGATGACGACCATCCTCTGCTACTCACTCTCACCCTCGAAGGAACCATCAGTACATGGGAGTCTTTTGTAGATTTCTTCGGTGAAACCTGTATTGAAGATTTTAGAGAATTCATATCAAAGTTTCTCAGTCTTGGAGATGAGACCAATGCAACAATAGACCTCAAATTATTGAAGGAAAAATTCATATGTATCTGTGACATGAGATGTGTACTTGCATTTCAACAAATTCAACATGTTCATGGCAGCTCGAACAGAAGCTGAAACTGGGAGTGTAAGTACCCCATGGAAAGATCAAGCAATATACTACACTATTTCTATTATGCTCTAGAAGGATTCAACCTCTACAGTATTTTAAAACGTCCTGCAAAATTAGAAACTAACACTGAAACTGACATCTGAGAACTGAACTGTACATCGACAGTAATATTCATAATGCAATCAACTCCATTATATACTGGATGAAAAATTGTTAATAAGTACTGGTTGGAAAAGCTTTAGAGAGCAAATGCAGGGTGAAAGAGATCAAATACGGGGCACCTGTTGAAGGGGATCACCACGCAGACAAAACTTGAGGCAGCAAGCTCCTTCGGACCCGGCCACTGCCTTCTCTGTCATCTCCTCCTAAGACTGACCGCAACACCCACCCTGAACGCTAAATTAAACGGATAATCTTGTCTGTACCCGATGCAACAGCATCCGGTAAAACAGCCGCCATCCTTCAGACTCCTGTCAAGGACCGCCAAATCTGGGGGATATTTAGATTGATAGCACTCTTAAATGTCGACATCCAAGAAACGCCCTTAGTAAACAGAGCATCCAAAGGAGGCCATCAGTTTCTCCTCTTCTCTCCAATTCTTAGCACTACACCTTCAATCAGACTTTTTAGACTGTTTTGCCCCTGCCCTTCTTCTACCCCTGTGCGTCCAGGCAGCTTCTTCCAAGCGCGCCACCGCAGTCATCGCGCCCACCGCGCCGCGTGCCTCCGCGCTGCCCTGCATCGCCGCGACGCAGCTGCGACGCCTCAGCGGCCCGCGCGCTGCCCCGTGCCACCTCGACGCCTCCGCGGCCCGCGCACCGCCGCGCTGCCCCGCGCTGCCTCGACACCTCCGCAGTCCGCACGCCGTCGTGCTTCCCTGCGCCGCCTCAACGCCTCCGCGGCCCACGTGCCACTGATGTCACCGCCGCGGCCCTCCGCGTCCCGCCCGCCGCCGCTGTCACCGCGCCCCGCCGCGACGCCTCCGCGGCCACCGCGCGCAGCTCGGCGCGCCACCCTGCTCGCGCCGCCGTGGTGCTCCACGGCCACCGCGCCGCAGCCAGGCACACCACCCTGCGCCGCCGTAGGCAGGCGGGCCACCCTCCGCTGCAGAGTCCGTGGGGAATGGCAGGAGGAAGAACGGGACGATGACGAGCGCTGCAGGCAATTTTTGATTTCTGTTTGTGATTGGGAAGGGAAGGGGCAAAACAGTACATTCGGGTCTGATTTAGGTGAGAAAATAAAGAAAAAAGAGAATAATGCTAAAGATTGGACAGAAGATGAAAAACTCGGGGCATTCTTTGGATGCTCTGTTTACTAAGGACGTTCCTTGGATGTCGATATTTAGCAGTGCTATCAATCTAAATGCCCCCAAATCTGGAGGTTGCCTCCCCGTCAGCCAAATCTCCTCCGCCGCCTCCCCCGTAGCACCTCCGCCTCGCCATCCCCGTTGGCCTCCATCTCGTCGCCGCGCCGGAGGCCTGGCGCAGCCGCGACTGGCGCAAGGCCATCGACTACCACGCCGCCGTGCTCGCCGCCCACCTCGCCGACAGCATCCTCGCGCCGGCCTCCCCGGCCGTCTGCCTCAGCGGCGCGCAGGAGGTGCTCGCGCTGCGGAAGGTCGACGTCTCCGGCGCAGTCGCCGTGGCGAAGAAGCGCTCGCCGCCGCTCGTCGTCGCCGGTGACGAGCGCCGCCTGCCGTTCGAGAGCAACTCCGTCAATTTCGTCTTCGCCGGCCGCGCCCTCGACTCTGCCAAGCACCCGTCCGACCTCGCCGCCGAGGCCGCGCGGATTTTGAAGCCAGAGGCCCATCTCGTCGTGCTCACCTGCCCGTCGACGCCGCCGTGGAAAGAACCTGGAGAGCGTAGGATCAAGTTCAAAAGAAAAGGTGATTTTTACCTGAATGCACTACAACTTCCTGTGATGAACATGTCGTATTTGCCTGCTACTTTCTTGATTCAGTACCTCAGTCACTTTCATGTGGATGAACATGTCATATGTGAGGAGGTCAGAAATTCTTTGCCTGGCCAGTTCCTTTGATCTACAGATGTTTACTGTGAAGAAGTGCCGAATCCAACAAAGAATGTGTGAAAACCTGAATTTTGTCTCGCGGTCACAGATCATGGTGATCAGGAATAAAATGGCGCAACCACATTTTCTCTGAAAAAACATGATGCAACACTGAAATCTTTGGAAAGCAATTCATACAGTGTGTAATTGCAGAGTTTCAGGGATACCGAACTGAAATGAATGCAACTCAAGGTACTGTTAATTCTGAGAAGCATGGGTTTGTATTCTACCTCAAGATATGTGAATTTGTATTCTACCAAACTGAAGTATCTGGTGACTGTATGATCATGTGGTATTGATGAGAGAAATCCATGTGGCATGCTTGCAACACTTGTAAACTGAAAATTCAGTATCAGTCCTGTTTGTACTCGGAAGCATGGGTTTGTATACTGATGGCTGTCAAAACTTTAGATGGCTGTCACAGGATTCTTGTTGCTTGTATTCTGATTTTCCAGAAATGAAATGTATACTGATGGCTATCAGAACCATTGCTTTTTTCTGAAATGTATATCTGTTTCTCTGGGAAGTATTGATGTAGTTTGTGGGACGTATTCTGGAAAGTATGTGTTCACTTCTGTTTCTCCAGAAGTTTGTGATTGTTCCTTCTTCTCTTTTTTTTTCCAGAAAGTTTATATCCAATTATCTGACTGCATTGTGGCCAATAAATCATGTATGGCAGTAAGAGATATGTGATATTCTACCAAAATTCAGTATCAGTCATGTTTGTACTCTGAATGATTATGAAAATTCAGCATGCGGTGACACAATATTGCCAGCTGCAGCATAACAAGCTTGGACATGCATTGTGGGAAAGTAATTTTGAGTTCAGTGGCTGTAATCCCTGAATCGCCAGCTGATTCAACCTACTAGTTTACCACTTCATCAATCAGAAAAGAAAAATGTACCACTGATAAATACAGATATGTAAAATACAAGCCACTTGGACAACTTTGAACCCAGTGGCTTGTACCTCTTTCTTGTTGGACTACTGACAACGAGCTGAATTAAGCATACATAGGGAGCAGAGAATAACAACATGCTTCAGTGAACTAAAATGAAACAAAATGAGAATTACAATGAACTTTACATGCTTCAGTGAACAATCTGCAACTAGCAGAATGGTGAGCCTGCCTTTAGATTGAACCAACAGGACAAGCAACTGTTTTCAATCTGAAAAAACACACATTTTGAAAAGCAATTGTTTTCAATCTGAAAAAAACACAGGACAAGAGGATTACATCAATCTTCACTTCTGAGCTTAGGTGAAAGAAGGTACATTCACTTCTGAGCTCTGCAAGATTGGCGCCCTGCAAAACTGGATTTCACCATGGTCAACTTGGAAATGCAGAGGCAAAAATTCAAACTTGCCCCGAGCCTTGCACCAGACGAGAGACAGAAGAGAGCAAGCAGCAGCAAGCAGTGGCGTTGGCGTAGTGCGTGAAGCAGTGGCGTTGGCGCTTGCGTCTGCCTGCGGCGGCCCAGCTCGCGTAGCCCCGAGCACCAGACGAGACGACGCAGTAGAGCACCGACGCAGGACGACGGAGCTGGACGACGGCCGAGCTGGAGCTGAAGCTGGACGACAGAAGCGCGGGTGGCGGACGAGGGTGGCCTCCAGCCCGGCGCGCGCCACCACGACGTCCACCGGGGCGCCGAGCAGGGGCACGTCGAGCAGGGGAACGCGGGAGGCGGGAGACGGCGGCGTGGGAGCAGGGAAATGCCGGAGGCGGCGGCGGGCAGCGGATGGAGGAGGTGATAGAATCTTTTACTGTGGAATATTCCTTTAAAGGGTGAAAAATAGAGGCTACTATTCTTTTACAGGAGATGTGGAATATTCCTTTCAGTCTTAAGTCCTAAGCTACAGAAACCACAGGAAGATCACCAAACAAACATCACTAACAATATCTAAAGGACTCCCGCATCAAAATCTGTAGGCATGGAGGTGGATTGACTGTTGACCGCCACCGTTGTGCGCATCATGAAAGAAAAAATTGACAGCAGACAAGCGAATCGTTGTGCTCAGATTGGGTGGCTTGACTCTGGAGGCACCACAAGTCAGCAAGGGCCGGGCAGGTCTCGCACACTCTCGTCCTTGCTGCGGCGGGGGCGGGCGGCCTCGACTACGGTCTGCGGATCCGTAGGTTTGGGGAGGGGACCAAGGATGGTATGGGAGCGCAGGGAGCCAGAGGGGAGATTCCGCGATTCGCGAGCAGAGGAGCGATTCGCGGTGGGCGGAACCAGCAGCGTCGTGAGCCCCAGGAACAGAACAGGTCCCCCGTACGCACCACCAGCGACCTCCTCTCCTCGACTGGCACCTCCACCTTTCAGACCATCTTCGCGGGCTGCAGCGGCTCCAGATCAGGGTCCCGACGGCTAGGGTTCGGGAGGGGCTGAGCGCCTGACCGGGGGTGCGGACGAGGGCGCGGTCGATGGAGCGATGAAGCTGAGCGGGCCCCACCTGTCGGCGCCTTTGTTTTACGGTGGGAGAAGGAGGTGACGCACCGTGATGACACGGGAGTGAACTCAAAAGACAAATAATATATAGGAGTAGAGTGTTGGGGTATCGAAGGTCTCGGTTGGACTCAGCGAAGCCCTCCAACAGGTTACATGAGTATGTCAAGCCCTTGCGAAGCCCTCCGCGTGTCTTGGCGTCCGAAGATCTCCCCCGCGAAGCCCTTCTGACGCCTTGTCGGCCTTGGGTTCCTTGGCGAAGCCCTCCTGAAGTATTAATGTCCTTGAAATTAGGTTCTCCTGCCCATGCTGTTCCTTGGGTCTTTCGTTATGTGTAACTCCGAAGCCCTCCGTCGCCCGCGGTGCGGGGCGAAGGGGTGCGAGATGACAATCAGGTGCGGACAGAGTAAATGAAGTGCACTTGGCTCGCGGCCCGAAAAAACAGATGTCATTACATGGTCTCCTCTCTCCATATTTATAGGGGGAGGAAAGATCATTATTACAGTTATGCCATTAGTCAATTCTATTACGCCTCCTCGTAGTAGGCTTAGCCTTGCCATTGCTTATCAACCTTCGCAGCTTCCTCCTTTACCCTTTGCCGCTTCTTCTTATGCCTTCGCCTGGTAACTTTTATCCTTCGCATGGATCAGGGAGCCTTCGGCATCATCTCCAACATTAGCCCTCAATTGTTGATGCGTTTTAGTGAAACTAGAGCCAGAAGCAATTTATTATTTTTATTGTAAAATAGGGATTATGTCGTGTGCTTTCCTGATTCATGCACGTGTTTGTCATTTTTTATCTTTACTACTTTTCCTGATTCCCGATGCTGTTGACGGTCGTTACGGACCAATTTCGACCGTCAACTAGCTCAATAATCAAGAAGGATTGGACACTCTTTACATGCACTTTATTTAAGAATAACCTAGTTCCACATGTACCTCTAGATTTCAGTGTGCAGGTGGAATAAGGGAGAAATCCAGGTGAACTCATGCCCCAAGGCGACGAATCAACACTTCTACACAACAACGTTCGCCGCGGGAATACAATTCCAAGACAAAAGGCCAAATCTCGTCAAAGTCCAACACAACTAAGGACAAATGCACCTGGACCAGAGAAGTGGACCCAGAGGGGGAGCCACCTGCCAAAGCCCAGCCCAGGAGGGGCCAGGCACAGGTCGGCCGACCCCCCCTGGCCAGGTCGGCCGACCTGGCAGGGTGGCCCCCTGGGCCCATCTTTCTATGGCGGTTTGTAACCGACCTCTGGAGGTCGGTTCCCCCTGCATTAAATGCCACCGACCTCGGGAACCGCCTCAAAGTTGCCGACCTTCAAGGACTATATAAGGAGGGGTACCCCCCCTCCTTCCAAGACACACAATACACAAGGATCATTCCCTCCTCCTCACACTAAAGCTAGAGGCAATTCTAGGTAGTGCTAGGCTGAGTAGTGGGCTGCCCTATTGCTCCCAAAGTCTTGTGGAGAATTGGGTAGCGCTCTTGTATCATTTCTCTCTCTTTGTAAGACTTATTATTTAATCTATGGAATACAAGTATTCATATAGTTGTTATGAGCTTGCTAGTTCTATCATGATCTTGTATGATCGTTCGTTGTTTGTTCATGCTCGTTCATCGTTCGTTCTTCGTTCATTCATACTCGATCATCGATTATTCTTGAACTTGCTTAATCGTTCATCGTTCGTCGCTCGTTCTTGAGCGACGAACGCTTATGCATGACTTAGTGCTAGCTTTGATCCCTTTTATCTAGTTTATGCTAGTTAGGCCAGATGTTCTCCTGTTTAGGCATCGGGCTCATTGTCCTGCAAAGGTGCTCTAGATCTATCACCCCGTCGATCCGAAGGGTTGGGGGTGCCTCGAGGGATCTAGAGTCGTGGTTAGTAACGCCGGCATGGTGCCGGGGTAGTCTATCCACCCTTGGGTATGTGCGTGTCCCACGGTTTGTAGAGGTAGGTGGCAGGAAGTGACAGCCCTGTCCATCCAAAGGAACCCTCCACGTTCGGGCACGGCATAGGAGTACGTAAATAGGCCGGAGTCGCGAGGCAGACCTTGCGTATGCCGGATCTCCCGATGTTGCCTAGGCATTAGACGCTTGCTTGTGCTTGCATGACGCTAGATGATAGGTAGAGGTTGTGCACGCTATATGAATGTTGTACCTTTGGAGTAGTAGCTCGCTAGTCTAACTTAGCATTGCTTAGGATTGTCTCTCGCCTTTTTTTAGAGAGAGTGGAATGCCTTCGTGTGTGTCACACTATCCTTATTATTATTAAACCTTACCCCTGCATTGGAATGTGGTTATATCACTTATCGTTTGTAACACCATGAACATAAGTACTCTTGTCAACCATGTCTTCCTTTGGGAAAATATAAATACGATACCCTGGAATACTCTCGGGTGAAATGCTACAACGGGTTATCCGTCCGCTTGCGGATATTCTATTTAACATGACAAACCTTATAATTCATATCTAGTACTTGTTACTAGTTGTGGATTATTTGGTTAAATAGTGCAAGTGAACAATTCCATAACCCCCGGCGTCTCCCCGCGGTCGCGTGTTTCCCGCGTGACCGTAAGAGACGCCAACAAGCATTTCTGGCGCCGTTGCCGGGGAAGACATTGGTTAACAAGAATACAATGATTGTTCATGATTACACTTGATGTGGTTTAACCATTGCCCATGCAGGCTAACCTTGATCTGTTTTCTCTTTGATGTGAAAACATGATAGTGTATGCGTGGATTCGACTTGCCGAAAAACTTCGTTGATAATCCCGAGTCACTTGTGAGGAAGACTCGACACCGCGTCGTCGTCTCCCCTCAAGTACTCTCGACAAGCGAACCCGCATCTTCTGCACCATCTACGTCAAACGTCATGGCTGAAAAGACCCTTCGTGAATACTCCGCGCCCACCGTCGCCAATGTGCCCATTGGACCCAACGTCGACGTTGGTGACGCCGGACTTAACATAAGGTCCAGCCTCATCACGATGGTGCAAGCCATACCCTTTTGTGGGAAGGCTTCCGAGGACGCCAACTCTCATCTCCAACAGTTCCTAGAGATATGCAACACGTCAGGCACGGGAGAAGGAAATCAAGATGCTATCAAGCTCCGTTTGTTTCCGCTCTCCCTCCTTGGGAAAGCAAAACAATGGTTCTATGCAAACCGCGCCAATATTGACACTTGGGACAAATGTTCTATGGCGTTCCTCGCTAAGTTCTTCCCGATGGGCAAAACCAATGCTCTTCGTGGAAGAATTGCAAGCTTCCAGCAAGCAACAAATGAATCCATACCCGAGGCATGGGAAAGGCTCCAAGAATACACATCAGCCTGCCCACACCATGGGATGGAAGAGTGGCTCATTCTTCAACACTTTTACAACGGGTTAACACCAACAGCCCGTGGACATATGGATGCCGCTGCTGGAGGAGCCTTCTTCTCCAAAACCGTTACTCAAGCAAAAGATCTTATAGAGAAGATGGTCTCCAATCAAGGGTGGAGCGATGATCGACTCCAAACACGCTCAAAAGGCATCCACCCTGTCAAGGAAGTGGACATGTTGTCCGCCAAACTTGACCTTCTCATGAAGCGTTTGGATGAACACACTTCAAGTGGTAGTGTTCGTGCATTGGACTCACACATGACGTGTGAGGAATGCGGAGATACGGGCCATATGGGGAAGAATTGCCCCCACACCCAAGAAGATGCGTTCTACATGAACAACAACAACGGGTATCGTCCAAACGGAGGTCAAGGATATAATCAAAATCAAAATAGAGGTAACAATTTTCCTGGTTTTTACAATAATCAGCCCTCTTTGAAAGATTTGGTTCTTGGCCAAGCTAAAATTAATGAATCAATCAACAAAAAGCTTGCTGCCAACGATAAAGTTTTAGAAAATATAAATTCACAGCTAGAAGGTTTTTCTTCCGCTTTCAAAAATCAGCTGAGTTTTAACAAAATGATAGAAACCCAACTTGCTCAGCTTGCTGCTCTTGTTCCTACCTCTAATTCTGGGAAGATCCCGGGGCAACCCGAGTCTTCTTTAGAAAATGTTAATGCGGTTACCACGAGGGGAGGAAAATCCACTCGGGACCCGCCATATCCTAACCATGCAGGTAACAAGGACAGGGTTGAAAAAGAAGAAGAAGACCCTTCTATCATCCAGAAAAAGAATGATGAACCAAAGGCAACCACTGGGAAAGAGGCACTAGAATTCCAAGACACTAGTTTCATGCCATTCCCACACAGAAATAAGAAGCCGAAGGTGGATGAACAATTTGATCGTTTTGTGGAAGTCATCCAAAAGATTCATGTCAACGTGCCTTTGATGGACATGGTACAAGTACCCACATATGCACGTTACCTCAAAGACATCCTCAATAACAAGCGACCACTGCCCAAGACAGAGATGGTCAAGCTCACTGAAGAGTGTAGCGCGGCTATACTCAATCGGCTTCCAGAAAAGAAGAAAGACCCTGGTTGCCCCACCATATCATGCTCCATTGGGGCACATCACTTCGAACACGCCTTATGTGATCTCGGGGCAAGCGTCAGCGTTATGCCCAAAGAAGTCTTCGATCGATTGAGCTACACGGAGTTAACTCCTACACCAATGAGGCTACAACTAGCGGACTCATCAGTCCGCTACCCCGCGGGAATAGCCGAAGACATTCCGGTGAAAATCCGTGGTAACTTCATTCCGGTGGACTTCGTGGTGCTGGAAATGGACATTGATAAAGAGACGCCCCTCATCTTGGGACGTCCCTTCCTTAGCACCGCAAAGGCTGAAATTGATGTTGGGGCCGGAGAAATCCGTTTCTACATCAATGGGAAGGAGGAAAAGTTCGAGTTTCAACCCCGAAAAGAACAATGCTCGATGATCAAGATCAAGTATGGGCCAAACCCCTCAAACATCAAAGAAGTTGAAGTGACCCCGAGAAAGACGGATAGTCTCATTGCTCTTTGGAAGCAAATTGACAAACGTGAGAACCCGTCATGGTACCAACCCAAGAAGCCCGCAACAACAAGGCCGGGGTTATGGGTCAAGAAATCGACCCCTCAAATTGAGAAGCCACCAACACAACCCAAGATCAAACAAATGTGGCAAGTAAAGAAGGTGCAGCCATCTTCATCCTCTTCTCCAAGGACGGGACCGGCACCTCAAGAATGAAACGCATGGAGAAGTCCTTGCTCGCCGGACTTAAAACGGCGAAGCCCTGGCCGACAGGATAATCGGCATTATCATTTCCTTTGATTCCTTTTTGATTTTTTCCCTTTTTCAAACCCACCACTTGCATTTAAAAACTTTAAAATCACCCTGCATATTTTATTTCACCACAAGAAATTCTTATTTCAATCGTTTGAATTTTTTCGCCAGCATATTTGAAATTTTCATCTCGCCATGCATACAAAAAATAATCTCCAAAAATATTTGGTTCTTCAAAACTTTTTCACTCTTTTGTGCAAAGTTTTGGAGTACCTCTGTACCACTACAATAAATTTCCCACATGTTGGAATTTTCCAACATTTTCTCTTCTAGTTTCAATTTTTCCGAAAACCATTTGAATTTCGAGGCATGATTTTATTTGGAAATCTTTCTGAGCAATATTTTCGAGGATTTACTGGACATAGCAGCCAAGGTCATGAATCATATGACCGTTGGAAGCTATGGGCCAAGAGGGGGAGCAAGTGGGCCCCACAGGGGGTCGGCCGACCCCACCAGGACAGGTCGGCCGACCTGTGGCAGCCACAGCTGCCCCCCATCTTTTTCCCAACGGTCACTAGCCCCCTCCAACGTTCAAAAACGGCTACATTTCGTGCTATAAGTTGGAGTGGCCGGCCAGAGGCTCTCTCCCCCTCACACACACTCATTTCATTCCTCATTCACTTCACTCTCTTGCTCACAAGGTTCTCCTTTGCTCTCACTTTGTGCTTGCCTCAAAATTCTGCATAAAAAAAAAAAACTCCTCTCCCTCTGTTCTTTCAGTTTGTGCCTTGATTTGTTTTTGTTTGTTTTTTTTCGAGTTGCGATTTTCTTGCTCACAAGAACAACCGACGGTTTCGCCGATTCAATTTTCCCTAACATAACCCGTTCAGAGTTTTTGTTCTTGTGTTCTTGCTCTCCTCGCTGCAGCCATGTCGGGAGCGAAGCGGCTGTACGGATCGTTGAAGAAGTCCCTAAGCTCAAGCTCAAGTCCAAGCTCTTCACGCCGAAGCACGCGCGCGCGCCCCGTGGTCGAACCACCGCCAAGTCCACCACATGCAGCCGAAGAAGAGAGCAACAACGAGCATCATCTCCTCGCCGACACCGACCTCGACTTGGTGGGCGAGCACGAGACGAACGCCTACGCACTTCTTCAAAACCGTATCTTTGCTCCTACGCGAGCATTTGACACGGAGCTGCTGCAACAAACAGGTATGGATGCTGAATTTTCTCGAGTATTCAAAGCTATAGGGTGGAAAGATTTTGCTAGTGTACATGAGCCGGGTTCCCGCTTGCTTACACTTCAGTTTTTATGCACCCTACGAGTAGTAGATGAAGGTATTACTTTTCGGTTTTTCCGGGAAGAATACCGTTTGAAATGGAAGGACCTTAGCATGATACTCGGCTTTAATACTCGCTGCAATGTTGATATTGATAATGCCCTTCCTGATTTTTCAAAGCTTGCATTTTGGGAAAGGATTACGGGTTTTTCAACTTGTGTGCAGCCTAGAACTAATCACATCCATCACCCTTCTTTGCGTTTTTTGCACATGTGGATTGGCATCACTCTTTTTCCTAGGAGTGATATTAGAGTTGTGCGCGAGGATGAAATGAAAATTCTTTATGCTATGGTTGAGAAAATTAAGATTTCTCCTGTGCAATACATGATTCACCAATGGCTAGATAATTTTGGGATGATAGGACCTATCGAGTGCACTTCGTTGATTACACGTATCGCTGCGGGAGTAGGTGCTTTGCATGATGCTAATGTTGAATATATTGATACTCCTCGCATGCTCATAAACAAAGATTATCTTATTCGCGGTCATACACTTAAGCGTGGTCCAAATGATTCCCTCATATTTTATTTTGTCGGGTATACAAACGAGTTTCGGTTACCTAACCCGGATCTTCGCTTGTATACTTGCAAAAATCTAACCATTGAGCTCCAAGAAATAGAGAGTGCGCGCAGGAGTATTTCTTCTCGCAGGAGAACGCGAAGAACGGATCAGCCATCGAGCTCCGAAGCGCCCACACCGCAGCCCATGCCTCATAGTGCGCCGGGGCAAGGTCACGCCGGACTCTTTCCCGGTGCGTACCCAGTCCCGCCACCATATATGGCCGGCGGCTCGACGCGGCAAGGCTCGGTACATGGCCCGAGGATGTTCACTCCGCAGCAGCAATGGGAGGAACATTCCTCCGACTCCGGTGCGACACCCATGGCCGGGAGACGTCATTCATTTTCTGCTCAAGGTTACTACTTTGAGCAAGAGATGAACAACCTCTCCGAGCAAATGGGAAGGCTCGAGACCACGGCGGAAGACACTCAATACGCGCTGAATCAACACATCCTACAAACCCATCAGTGGCAAGAACGCACCGACACCCAGCTCACCAACCTCACCAACATGACGGAGCGGGGACAAGCCGATCTTTCGGCTTACTTTCGCCACATGGGGTTTAATCCACCAAACCCATGAGCAAGAACAAGCTTGGGGGGGAGACACCATGCCCCCCGCTAAGGTATAATGTATCGCAACTTGTATCCTTTTCCTTTCGTTTTTGCTTGTTCTTGCTTCTCATATGAAAAACAAAATAAAAATAACAAAACTAAAAAGAACAAAAATAGTTAGTATAGTTTCTTTTTATGTGCTGTAAAAATGTTTCTCTTCCTTCTATGTTGAGATGATGAATAGTTGCTCTGCCGTATTTCTCTCTTGTGCCTAGTTTATAACTTAGTACTCTCCAAGTTTTGAGTTTGTTGGCTGAAAAATACTTGCTTAGAACCTGAAACTTGTGGGTAGCATACGCTTGCACTGAACCTAAGTTGTTGTGAGAGATGATATGGTAAAAAGAGCTACTCGATCTTGTTCCAAGTTAAGCTTGAAAACTCCGGAGATTTTGTTTTCGAAAATCATAAAAATTATAAGTTCCTTAGTGATGTTAATTTCCTACCAAAGCCATATGTAGTACTTCATGAAAAACCTTACATATGCTGCTTGTCATTTCATTGAGCTTTATCAAAACTGTGTGACCCTAGTGAGATGCTTTTCATACTCTCATGATCAAGATCACGTACACATTCCACCTCATATGCTAAACTTCTACACCGGAAGTTAGCAACATGTCATACCATCCACCAAAATAAAGACACTCCGCACAATTTATCACCTCTCTTGAAATATCAAAATTAGGCATGGCTATGCAAAAGAAAGAAAATAAAGCTCACAGAAGATGAGCATGAAAAGAAAAAGAAAATTTATCTGCTCTCATTTTGAGCATGGAAAAAGAAAGAAGAAAAGATAGCCATGCCCCAAAATATAAAATAAAGAGAGGTGAACAAAAAGAGGAGTAGTCACTTACACCACCATCCACATATACACACTTGCACATCTTGATCTTTGATTGTATGGCTTGCTATCTCCGTGGACCCACTCTTTTGGTTTTGCAAAATATGAATGCAAGTATGCCTCTCTTCATATCCTACCTTGAGCTTCACAAAAAGCCTATTAGATGTAGGATGAGGCAACACACATGCCTTGGTGAGGAATAAAAACACCACTTGAGCGACTCGAGAGTATCACTTGAGGAACTTGGTTTTGTTTTTGAAAATCTTTTTGAAAACCTTCGGAGAATAAAAGCAAGACAAGGAATGAGAAAACAAATGCTCGTACACCGTTCTCTCTCTCAACCGCCCAAGGTGAAGTATAAAGCAAAAGCCCCATAAGGACTAAGGGAAGGGTGAGTTACCTTGGCCAACTTATTCAACTCAAGGATGAGTATCTTTGTTATACACTTGGTACCTTTGAGAAGTAGGCATTGTAGCAACTCCTGATCAACAACCTAAAGTCCTACTTCTTGCTCGGGACGAGCAAGGGGTAAGCTTGGGGGAGTTGTTGACGGTCGTTACGGACCAATTTCGACCGTCAACTAGCTCAATAATCAAGAAGGATTGGACACTCTTTACATGCACTTTATTTAAGAATAACCTAGTTCCACATGTACCTCTAGATTTCAGTGTGCAGGTGGAATAAGGGAGAAATCCAGGTGAACTCATGCCCCAAGGCGACGAATCAACACTTCTACACAACAACGTTCGCCGCGGGAATACAATTCCAAGACAAAAGGCCAAATCTCGTCAAAGTCCAACACAACTAAGGACAAATGCACCTAGACCAGAGAAGTGGACCCAGAGGGGGAGCCACCTGCCAAAGCCCAGCCCAGGAGGGGCCAGGCACAGGTCGGCCAACCCCCCCTGGCCAGGTCGGCCGACCCGGCAGGGTGGCCCCCTGGGCCCATCTTTCTATGGCGGTTTGTAACCGACCTCTGGAGGTCGGTTCCCCTGCATTAAATGCCACCGACCTCGGGAACCGCCTCAAAGTTACCGACCTTCAAGGACTATATAAGGAGGGGTACCCCCCCTCCTTCCAAGACACACAATACACAAGGATCATTCCCTCCTCCTCACACTAAAGCTAGAGGCAATTCTAGGTAGTGCTAGGCTGAGTAGTGGGCTGCCCTATTGCTCCCAAAGTCTTGTGGAGAATTGGGTAGCACTCTTGTATCATTTCTCTCTCTTTGTAAGACTTGTTATTTAATCTATGGAATACAAGTATTCATATAGTTGTTATGAGCTTGCTAGTTCTATCATGATCTTGTATGATCGTTCGTTGTTCGTTCATGCTCGTTCATCGTTCGTTCTTCGTTCGTTCATACTCGATCATCGATTATTCTTGAACTTGCTTAATCGTTCATCGTTCGTCGCTCGTTCTTGAGCGACGAACGCTTATGCATGACTTAGTGCTAGCTTTGATCCCTTTTATCTAGTTTATGCTAGTTAGGCCAGATGTTCTTCTGTTTAGGCATCGGGCTCATTGTCCTGCAAAGGTGCTCTAGATCTATCACCCCGTCGATCCGAAGGGTTGGGGGTGCCTCGAGGGATCTAGAGTCGTGGTTAGTAACGCCGGCATGGTGCCGGGGTAGTCTATCCACCCTTGGGTATGTGCGTGTCCCACGGTTTGTAGAGGTAGGTGGCAGGAAGTGACAGCCCTGTCCATCCAAAGGAACCCTCCACGTTCGGGCACGGCATAGGAGTACGTAAATAGGCCGGAGTCGCGAGGCAGACCTTGCGTATGCCGGATCTCCCGATGTTGCCTAGGCATTAGACGCTTGCTTGTGCTTGCATGACGCTAGATGATAGGTAGAGGTTGTGCACGCTATATGAATGTTGTACCTTTGGAGTAGTAGCTCGCTAGTCTAACTTAGCATTGCTTAGGATTGTCTCTCGCCTTTTTTTAGAGAGAGTGGAATGCCTTCGTGTGTGTCACACTATCCTTATTATTATTAAACCTTACCCCTGCATTGGAATGTGGTTATATCACTTATCGTTTATAACACCATGAACATAAGTACTCTTGTCAACCATGTCTTCCTTTGGGAAAATATAAATACGATACCCTGGAATACTCTCGGGTGAAAAGCTACAACGGGTTATCCGTCCGCTTGCGGATATTCTATTTAACAGGACAAACCTTATAATTTATATCTAGTACTTGTTACTAGTTGTGGATTATTTGGTTAAATAGTGCAAGTGAACAATTCCATAACCCCCGGCGTCTCCCCGCGGTCGCGTGTTTCCCGCGTGACCGTAAGAGACGCCAACAGATGCCCTGCTCAGTTCTATATATACTCGTCGAGGTCGACTTGTTCTTTCACGCTGTATTAGCCTTTGTTATATTTTGTCACCTCTGTTTTCGCTTGAAGTCACCCCCTTCGCACAACGGGAGACTCTCTTCTTTCGTACTTCTTTAAGATGTCTAGGAATCGAAGGTCCAGCGAAGAGTGTGTTAAGAAGAAGGCGAAGATCAACAGGACTTCTTCGAAGGACAGCTTTGAGAGGGTGGCTAATGATGCCCATCCTCAAGTGTCCAGCGTTGCTGCCGCTTCAGCGCCCCCTTTAAAGGCTTCGGCGCCCCCTTTGAAGGCTTCGGCTCCTGCTTCAAAGGCTTCAGCTCCACCTTCAAAGGATTCATCCGTTCGATCTACTTTGGCTAAACCGACAATTTCTATCAAGGCTCCTGTAGTATACAACTTGATGGACATAGTCACTAATCAAAAGGGTGGAGGTCAAGGTTCTTCTAAGACTTCATCAGCTGGTAAAGGTGTCCCTCCGAAGATCTCTGTTGCTCCTGCGAAAGGCACTTCTTCTTCTTCAGCCGAAGCTAGCAAATCTACGATTCCTGAAGAGGCCAAGATGCGGGACAAGAATGTAGCAGCTGCTGCAGTTGTACCTGATTCATCTGGATCGAAGGCTAAGATCCAGGATAAGACCCCAGATAAGGGTGTCGAAACCTCGGCCGAGGCCCAGATCCAGGACAAGGATGTGGGCGAAGCCACTGTGTCAGGTTGTCTCTCATCACGTGACATGTCTGAACTTCGCCAGATTGCTGCTAACCTGAGGCCTCTTTCAGATCGTTCTGGGGTTCAGCTCCCTCATGAGCCCCAAATCCTGGCTCGCGACGTTGTCAGCCCTTCGAGAGGTGGTGAACTTTTTCTTCATTCTTTGAGACGATGCAGGAGGAGTTTCTCCCTTTCGATGTTGCTTTTGATTCAGTTGAGGTTGCTGAGGGGTCTTCGCTTGCTTGTGACGAGGTACCTGCTAATACCTTCGTCATGAGTGCTCAGGCTGTTGAGCCTTTCGTTACTGCTGCCAATAGGATTCGCCTTCCTCAGGTGGAGGAAGAGTTGATGCTACAGGGTGGAGATACCCTATACAAGTCTTTACTGTCTTCGCAAGTGAAGGTGATTTTTTTGACTTTCATTCTTAGCATTTGAGGTTTTTTTATCTGACACCTTCTTTTCGTGACAGTCTCTTGCCATTACCCATGCCTCCCTTCGTCAGTATAGGGAGTTATCACGGATGAAAGCTGACCGGGATTCACTTCGCAAAGACCTTAGCGTCCTTGAGACGAAGGTCAAGGAGAAAGAGGAGGCGCTTGCCCTTAGCAATAAGCGCTTGGCTGACCTTTCTTGGGAGAAAGAAGCACTCAGTAGGTCTGCTAAAGACTTTGAGCTGAAGGTGACTTCTCTGGACAAACAGGTTGAATGAAGGTCAGAAATGATAATGATGACCTTCGCGGAAAGGTTGATGCCGCCGCCCAGGAGCTTGATGCGTTTTCTGAAGCTGAGAAGCTTCGCTTGTCTGCAATTTGCGGACAAATCCGAGATGCTCTTGTCTCTGTGGGGTCTGTTCCTGACTAGCTTCCTGAAGATGCTTCGATTGAGTACTACCAAGCTTGGCTTACTACCAACATTCTATATGTCGTCCAAGCTTGCAGGGCTTTTTCAAATAATGCTGTGCATCTCGCTGTTCGGGACCTTCTTCGCTCACTTGAGGCTGGGGGGAGTGATGCCTTGGCGAAGGCTGTCAGTGACTCTTTTTCTTTTATCTCCACTGACACAACTCCTCCTTCATTGGTCGATGCCCTTATGAAGTTTGGCGACCATATAGATGAGTCTTTCTGGAGCAGGGTCCTTTCGATCGGTCGTCAGCCTCAGGATAAGGTATAAACTTTTCCTTTGTTTGATGTGTATGGGATGTTTTCCCTTTCGGACTTGTATTTGCTGAGTGTGCCGCGAAGACATGTGTTGTAAACTTATTATTGTTTTTGTCTTTAATTTTTGTTTGGTTTTGGACTTTAGGATTCCTTTGATTTTTCTTTGAGCGAGTTTGCTACCCGGAAGCCTTCGGCTGATGCTCCGCTGAGCAAGTGTGTTCATCCGGAGTCTTCATCTGACATCTCTTTGAGCGAATTTGCTACTCCGGAGCCTTCTTCTCATGGGTTTGCTCGTCACAAGCCCCCAATTGAGATTTTCAGTTCTCCTTCGGAAATTCATTTGTCAAGTGATTCAGATCCTTTGTCCCCTGTCGAAGGGGGCGTGGATTCTTTCACATTCCCTCCTGGTAGCCTGGTGGCTATTGGTAGGCCTTATAATTATAGTCCTAATGCTTTCGAAGGACGTGGTGGCCGCGGAAAACGAGGGTCTCATGGACGCCGTTCACAAGGTGGCCCTTCTTCTAGTCGAGGCTCCGTTAGGAAGAAGTGTGGTGGTCGAAGCCGTCGTAATCCTCCTGTTGATCTCGAAGGTTCACCTCCGCGCTTTGATGCGGCTTCGCAAGTTGAGCGAATGGTTTCTTCCGGGGTAGTAGATCCCGTTTTCCAGAGGCCTTATTTGCCTTCGAGCGGATATGATATTGACGAGTTTAGTATTGTATGTCAGATGTTGATATAATTAGGTCTTATTGTAAAGCAGGAACCTGGCGATGACTCCCTTTGAATATATTATGCTTTTCGAGCTATCTTTTGAAGAAATCTTTTCGGCTTACTTCGCTAGAGAATAGGTTTCTTTAATACTTTGCGAAGCCTTTTGCTTCTTGCTCGATGACCTGTTTTCTTGTTGTAGATCGAAGTTTTCGTGCTTGTATTCGAGACATTGGGTCTTTGCCCAGCAAAGATTTTTCCTTGAGAGTTTTTCCCTGGGAGCGAAGAGTGTTATTTTTCCTTTTTTAGGAATATTTTGCTTTGCCAGACAATTTTTGTTTGTCTTAACTTTCACCTGCTTTGGCCTTCTTTCTTGAAGCCAAAACAAGCTTTTTGAGGTGGGGTCAGCTTCTTAGCTTGCCTTTTCCCCTTCGAATTGTTTCTGGGAAACTTGTGTTATTTCTCGTAACACGTTATCCCAGAATTGGGTTACACCAAGTTCTGTTTTGGTGTGCCCTTCGCTTGTTCTAAGCTTTTTACCTGATTTCGTTTGCTAAGCTCATGGCTTCGTCTTTTGCTAAGGCTCCTCGGCAAATTACTCTGCCTCGTCTTTTGCAGGGCTACCCTCGTGAGGAAAAAGAGCACACCCCCCGCAAGTCTTTTAAGTTTTAACACATAAGTATCGTTCGTTCTACCGAAGAGTTGTTCTGTTGACTCTTGGTAGAAATGGTTCATCAAGATTCGCCGTGGCCTTGCCGAGTTCTTGAGGCCGAAGATCTTGTAAGCCGGTATGTCTTGTGCTTGTTTAATGAGGTGGATATTCTTCCTTCCCGGAGTTTCATTGTCTTCGAGGCTCCTTGCCTGTTGCTGATCTCCGAAGACCCTAATCACAGAGATTGGTCCCGGGATCTTCATGCATAGATAAGCTTGATGTATTACGGCTTCGAACTTGTTAATGGATCCTCTCCCAAAAATTGCATTATAGGGGTAGATGAGGTCGACCACATCGAAGGTCACATCTTCAGTCCTTGCATTTTCTCCTTCGCCAAAAGTTACTGGCAAGACAATTTTTTCCATTGCTTGGATTATCTTTCCAGTGAAACCGACCAGTGGAATTCCTGTTGGTTGCAACGTTTCATTTTCCAGGTTCATTTTTCTGAGAGTTGAAACAAAAAGGATGTCTGCGGAGCTTCCCCCATCGACCAATATCTTGAGGACATCGAAGCCTTTGATGTTCGCTTGGATCACCAATGGGTCTGAATGCGGTTGATCCAAGTTTCTTGCGTCTTCCTCTCCGAAAATTATGTCAACGTGAGACCACCTTGTTTTAACAAATGGAGCTCCCGATGAGACATGCTGAACCCTTCGCATGTACTTTCACTAGTATGGATATGCTGATTAATAACGATTTTACTATAGATCCGTCACTATTTTGGGGGTTTTTCCCGTTTTCGGCTAACTTTATGACGTTTTTCTCGATCCGTCACTAACAAGCCTCATTTGTGACGAAAATCCGTATAAATCGATGAACAGTATGGTCCCGTGTCGTCGGTTTACTGTTCTGGGCAGGTTCTGGGTGGCCGATCGTCACTAAAATCCCGTTTCGAGTACGGCGACTAACGGCGACCAACAATTTTCATCATAAACCCAACTCCACGGGCGTTTCTGGCCTACGTAGCATCCTAGTCAGCAAAAGAGGGCCCATGTGTCAGGTTTCGCGGGCCCACAGTCAAACCATTTTCGTCACTAAAATTTCGTTTGACCACGTAAAATGCCACAGGCCCGTAAGGTGCACGGCAAAGGCAACTGGGGCCCACGCATCAGGAGACGGGGATCCCAAGACCCAAGTATTTTTCAACGCTGATTTTATTTCCCAGCGTGGTAATGCCACGTGCGCAGGATGCAACACTACGCGGGCATACATGTCAGTCAACGTGGGACCCACAACTTTCGCCATAAACCCGCCCCAGGGGCATTTTTGGCCTGCGTGGCATCCTGGTCAGCAAGATGGGGCCCATGTGTCTGGCTCCACAGGCCTACGGTCAAACTATTTTCTGTAGCTAGCTATAGGGTTTAGGGTTGTGTGTGCATGCATCTGTAGCTAGCTGCTCCGTGATTGTGTGTAAAAGCATCCATAAATTAGGAGTCTCCCATTAGATCACTTACAACTGCACACACTTAAACATCATATATAGTTTGTAAAAAAATACAAAGTAGAATGAATATAAAACACCTAAACATGTGATGTAGGCCTGAAGAACATAGAGACCTGCTTGGGCTCACCAACAACCGGGAAGTATATGCTCTTGTAGTCGAAGGGGCGATGTGGCTTATTGAGGCGAAATACGCCGACATGGCCACCTTCGAAACCCAAGTCAGATACATAAACCCAGCCACCTTGGAGCGACGACGAGCCATACAGCACATCGTAGAAGAAGGGGTAGTTTGCCCCTAGGAAGAGAGAATAGTGACCTCCAAAGTCGTCAGACTTGAGCCTCCAATATTTCTTCTCGTTGTTTGGATCAACAAGCAGCTCATAGACCAGCAAGCCTTTCATCACGCAGAATGTTAGATCATTACGATACATCTTGACACCGTGGGCCATGCCACCACGCTGATTAACATCATGATAACCAAACATGCATATCAAAATGATGTTGCCTTCAGGGGACTTGGCAATGTAAATCACTCTTTCGACCGGCCAATAATCTAGCCGTCCCTCCATGTATGCTGTCCCATGTATCATCAGTTTAGGATTGTTGCATGGCCTCTTATCAATGTCCCATGTTAGTACACTTCCAGTCTTGGTGACTGCCACAACATTTCTGTCAACCAAGATGGCATCAAAGTAATGTCTATCCCTGCCAAGGTAACTGCTGGAAAGTACATCGTCATGTCCTGCTTGCCGTGTCAAAGCTGTCCAACTCGGTTCGCCTTCCTGAACGAAGGCCATGAGCCCCCAGGAGAAGATGACAATGACCATATAACCCCTTGCCTGCCTCGGCGTGCGGCAAAGTACAACACGGTGCACATACGGTTTGCATACCCAATATCCCCGCTGCCTCAACTCCAAGGCAACATCCATATCTGTACCCTGCATCTCGAATAATGTAGGCAGGCCGCGAGTTCCATCGGAAACTGGATTGACGAGCTTCAAATTATACTCCTCATTGCTAGTAACAAGCCAGTCATGTTGATGGCCGCTGCGGTTCGTGAACACGGTTCCTTTTGATTTTTCTCAGTTCGCTTGTATGGTAGAGCCTTCCCCTCTGTAAACACTACAGAGGACTATCCGCCCTATTCAGGGGAATATCCCGGTAGTGAGTAACTTGACAATACCAGACAAATGGTGAGGGGCACCGTACCTGCTCCTCCCTCACGACGAGTCACGAAGGCCTCAAGGACTATGAAGCAACCAGCTTTTATCAACACTGTCTCCGGCTCCCTCTGTCAAAAACACTGTATCAACACTGTCGACTAATTTTGTGGAGGCGTGATGCTGATCACCGCCTGCTGTGCGTGGACATATCTTGTTCCGTGTTTGATTCACGCTTATCTGAGATGCATTCCATATCTATCTTCATTCAGGCTTATTTCTGTAGTGCGATGCATGATTTACGCCGCAGTGATGTTGGTGGCCGCTGCGGTTCGTGAACACGGTTCCTTTCGATTTTTCTCAGTTTGCTTGTATGGTAGAGCCTTCCCCTCTGTAAACACTACACGGGACTATCCCGTCAAGTTCGCCCTATTCAGGGAAATATCCGTAGTGAGTAACTTGACAATACCGGACATATCTTGTTCTGTGTTTGATTCACGCTTATCCCATGCATTCCATACCTATCTTCATTCATCAGGGTTATTTATGTAGTGCGATGCATTATTTACGCCGCAGTGATGTCGGTGGCCGCTGCGGTTCGTGAATACGGTTCCTTTCGATTTTTCTTCCCGTGTGTAAACACTTCAGGAGACTATCCGAGTGATCAAGTTCGCCCTATTTCTCTGGAATATCCCGTCAGTGAGCCCTGTTTGGATCGGCTAATTTTAGCCAACTAAATTATTAGCAAGCTAATATTTTAGCCAACTATGAGTGGCTGATCATCCTCTCTGCCAGCGGGAAGTAATATGGTATGAAGAAAGGCATGGACACATCCAGCTATTCGCGAATGAAATGATAATTGAGAAAGCGTGCAAATTCTCTAACTTAGGGCAGGTACAATGTTACACGTAGCCCGTCTCATGCAACGCCACATAGGATTTTTGATGAGGTGGAAGAGAGAGAGAGGGAGGTAAAAGAAATAGGCGGTTGTTTCACGAGACAACCACCTCAAGCGCTAAAATTTAGGAGTATGAGACGGCTTACACACCATTGTACGAGTTGTAGTTGCCATGCTACTCATAAACATTCTTTTTCTCATCCATAAATTAAGGGAAGATGCAATTACTATGAGACATCTCGTATCATATTCATCTCCGGTATGGTACACTGGGCCTTCCCCTCTGTAAACACTACACCATGATCAAGTTCACCGGAATATCCCATGAGTGAGTAACTTGACAATACCGGTCATATGGTGCGGGGAACCGTACCTGCTCCTCCCTCACTTCAGTTTCATGGGTGAAATAACAAAAATCTCCTCACGAAGGCCTCAAGGACTGTGAAGCAACCAGCTTTTACTATAGTTTTGGTTCGGAAAACGAAACGATCTCTTCATATCGCAGCTTCTTAGGCGTGTCGAGCCATCTCGTATCATCTCCGGTATGGTACGCCAGGTCTTCCCCTCTGTAGACACTACACGGGACTATCCATGATCAAGTTCGTCCTATTCCGAGAATATCCCGGCAGTGAGTAACTTGATAATACTGGACAAATGGTGCGCGGCACCGTACCTGCTCCTCCCTCACGAGCAACCAGCTTTTATTATAGTTTTGGTTCGGTGAACGAAACAATCCCTTCATATCGCAGCTTCTTTAGGCGTGTCGAGCCATCTTGTATCATCTCCGGTATGGTACGCCGGGTCTTCACCTGTGTAAACACACAGACTATCCCGTGATCAAGTTCGCCCTATTCACCGGAATATCCCGAAATATCCCGTCAGCGAGTAACTTGACAATACCGGACAAATGGTGCGGGGCACCGTACCTGTGCCTCCCTCATGAAGGCCTCAAGGACTGTGAAGCAACCAGGTTTTAATACAGTTTTGGTTCAGAGAATGAAACAATCTCTTCATATCGCAGATTCTTAGGCGTGTCAAGCCATCT
This sequence comes from Eragrostis curvula, assembly GCA_007726485.1. Classification (NCBI taxonomy): domain Eukaryota; kingdom Viridiplantae; phylum Streptophyta; class Magnoliopsida; order Poales; family Poaceae; genus Eragrostis; species Eragrostis curvula. The sequence continues at coordinate 338,359 of RWGY01000009.1, forward strand.
CGTATCATCTCCGGTATGGTACGATGGGTCTTCCCCTGTGTAAACACTACACGAGACTATCCATGGATCAAGTTTGCCCTTTTCATTGGAATATCCTTGTCAGTGAGTAATTTGACAATACCGGACAAATGGTGCGGGGCACCGTATCTGTGCTGAATGTATTAATCTCTTGATACTCAAGCATCACGGTAATTGCAAAGTATGATTTCCTTGTTATAAGCGTCCTGGAGAAGAAAGAATAACAGAATTAACTTGGTGCGTGTTTGATCATGATTGTCAACATATACATGTGCACCGGGTTAACCTATGAGTGGATGATCATCCTCTCTGCCAGCGGGAAGTAATATGGTATGAGGAAAGGCATGGACCACATCCAGCTATTCGCGAATGAAATGATAATTGAGAAAGCGTGCAAATTCTCTAACTTATTACATGAACCGAAGCCCAATTCTTTTTCAGGCCCTGTTTGGAAAGTCTTAGGAATTTCACAGGAAACAGTTCAATTGCCGCAGGAACGAGGAACAAATCCTTCATTCCAATTGCGTGGGTCTAATTCTCTGAAGTGTACCATGATCGCAGCACGAGACGATCCTGATCGAAACCAGACCCATACAAGGGAACATCCCGCATTCAATCTTGATAGTTGAGGATTGGGATGGAAATTTTGGATGGGTTGGAATTGGACACAGCCAGATACAAATTCAGTCCGAGGGAAGGGACAGCTAAACCCATCGCTTTATCAAAATCCTGCTAAATCCCGTTTTGACAGCCATCGACTCAGTGGGAAGGTTCCCAGATGTCACGACGCCATGGCAAAGCCACGACAGTGCACCGCCTGCACAAGCACAGGCCACATTGTTGAGACTCAAGACTGGCCTTTTGTTTCAGCTTGTGCTTTTAGAATCCAGAATCCACAATCACAAGGTAATACAAACGGGGCCGCATTGTTGTCTCGCCTGAAAGAGCAAAGAGCTAGTATTAGGGACCGAATCGAAGGTTTGTCATCACAGTTGATTCCTTCTCTGAGAAGCTTCTCTGCGGCGCAAGGTTGACTGGGTTGGACGTTTCACCGGGCTTCGCGGGAACCGGGAACACACTGTAGTTCCTCGCTAGATACTTTTTCATTTGACAGTTTCCTAGAGTGACACTTCGTCTTTGTGGTATCCGGAATCCGGATTCCACAAAATGCTCTCAATGCCCTCTCATTTGGCTTCCATTTGCAGAATTGTTCGGCTACCTCGTCGACAACTCCGAAGAGGCGTGTGCCGGCGACCGCGCTCCGGCCTACGGATGCGTCCGTCCGCAGAGATGGTGAATCCAGGAACCATTCTCTGATAACTCGTCCAATCTTTTATTTTACTGTAAGGACGCTTCTCGGATAACACCCCCCGAGTCGAGTTATGTGTAGTTGAGAGTCAAGTTCATTTTTATCAGGTTAGGGTCTGTTGGGGTCGATTTGGACACGATTTGGGTTGATTTTGTTTCAACGATATTTTTTCTTCTAGTATTTAGCACTGTACATGTTGATGGTTAGGTTGGGTGCATATTTATCCGTTGTATTCTATGTCAGTTCCAGGGACGTTCCCATGGGTCTGGTTTCGATCATGGGATCGTCTTCTGTTTGTGCACAACCCCGTCGCTCGAAAACGTCACAAATTCACAATGTAGCTGCTGCCAAATTTTCACCAGCCCGCCAAAACGTGAGCAGCACTTTCAAAATTTCACCCGTGATGCGAAAAGTCCATATTGTCCCTTCCTCTCCGCACACATCCGCGTTCTTTTCCCGATCCGCGGCCAAGGGTCTTTTGGTAAACTATGCCAAGGAAGCCGTGAAAGTGCGCTGAACCTTGCCCTCGCTGCCAAACCAAACCAGATCTCATCTCCGTTCAAAAAAAAGAAAAATAACAACCAGATCTCGTCTCGGCGCTCCCTGCTCCAGCTTACCTCGCCGCCGTTCCCTAGATCCACCTCCGTGTCCTGCCCCCCCCCCCCCCCCCCCCCCCCAAAAAACACACACACAACTCTTTGTTGTATGCAACCACGCTCTGTCCGTCTCTAAGACTTCGATGGCACCAGGACGGAATCCGGCGATGGCAGGTATATTGCTTCCATCTTTGTAGGGGATGTTGATTTGTTTTTGTTTGTTGTTTTGGGCATATACAACTGATATTTGTCTCGACTTGTATTTGAAACATTAATCTCTCACAATATGTTCTACGAATGTGTAGCGGATGTGGTTCACCATGAAGAGGAAGAGACCAACGAATATGAGCTTCAACGACTGAAAATAATTGCTACAAATCAACAAATCTTCAGAAGCCTTGGTCTGCCGGGGACCCTAAACGGAGACAGTAGTAATAAGGTTTTAATTTTTTCGCAAGTTTCTGCGGTCATTGTTACATTGTTAATTACTTGTTAGTACCCTAGTCATTGCATAGCTAATTTTTCTTCCATTTTTCGTGTCGAGGCCTTACAAGTTCCTAAGGGGAGAGGGCAGAAGAGGTCAACGCAGGATGCAACCAGTCCTGTTACAGGCGAAAGAGGTTCCAAGAGAGTGTTGCCACCTCCTCAAGAAGTCACAAGAATAACTAGGCAGCGGGCAAGGGAATTGTCCGCTGCAAACCCTGTCGAAGAAACACAAGAGGACAGGAGCCAAGTGCATGATGACAGCAAGGATCTCCTTTGTTGTTGCTAGATATTATTTGCTCTATTGCTAATAGCCACTTAATGACTAACACGTGCAATTTGTTAGAGGAAGAAATCAGAACTACTCCAAAGGACCCAGGAAGAGCCGGGAAAGATCTGGAAAGGATCAACAAAGGAATGCACATGAAGTTGCCAATCCACATTTCTGAAGGCAAGAAACGGCCTGAAGTACCAAGGCAAGCTGCAAAGCTTGCCACTGAGGGCGGCATCGTACTGCGGAGGCACATACCAGTCCTTCCTCGCTGGAACAAGTTGCAACATGAGCAGGATCATCTTTCTAACTACATCAAAAAAGTTTCCGTAAGTATATCAACTCATGGTTAACACTGGAGGGAAATTCTATTTGATTTGCTGTACCAAACCTGATAAGCTCACGTGTGCTCGATCTTTTCATTTCATTTTAAGAATAACTTTGATTTCCTCTGTACTAGGTGCAATTTTCCATGGACACCACCAGCAAACCAGTGATTTCAGCTTGTGCTGACATGCTGAAATCCGGCCAGCGTCAAATGAGATACAAGCTGAAGAAGAAGTACTTCGATAATGTACCGGAAAGTCAACGGATTACCAAATCACCTGTGTCATCGATGAATGACAACCAATGGGCAGAACTCCTGAAGTTGTGGTCAAGCCCACAGCACATGGTATGGCAGAACTTGAAAGCGCCTCATTCCTTGTCAGTCAACCTAATGTTAAACAGTTAATTCAAGATGCCATCAGATTTTAGAGTAGACATACAATTACTATGTTGTACCCGTACTTTGTTCTGCTCTACTGGTTCCCTCTATCGTGCCTTTTTTTGTTTGTTATAGACTTAAGTGTTTTGATATACTACTACTTGTTTTACTCTTTATTAAATTTGTTCATTGCACAGAAACGCTTAAGTGATGCTGGACGTTAGAAACACTGTATTTTTTCTATCACTCACAGGAATGTGCTTTTTGCAGGAAACGTGTCTTGCAAACCAGCGGAACCGTGAGAAAGTCCGGATGTATCAGCGCACAGGCTCCCGGTGCTATGTTGCACAGGCCAATACCGTGGTAAGGAACTAGTCAATCGACTCCTTTCATTTCTTCTAATCAAATCCTTTTAAACGTTTCTTTGCACATGATTTTAGAGAGATAAATTCAAGGATGCAAAGCCCACTGCGGTGGATGTTGGGGGATCGAAGGTCTATGGGTGACGTGTCGAAGCCCTCCAACGGAGTGTTGATGAAATCTTGCTCGCCCGAAGCCTTTGATGGGTTCTAATGCCTTCGGATTACCCTGCGAAGCCCTCCTGGGTGGATATCATCGTCTGTCGAATGATGCAAAGCCCTCCTTCCTTGTCCGCAATACCGGATGAAGACGTTCTCATTCAGGTTCCCTGTTATCAGACGTGCGAAGCCCTCCTTTGCCCCCGATGCCGGGCGAAGTTGTTTAGAGTGTTGAGAAGATCGAGTGCGGTGCAAATGATTCCGTCCATGGCTCGAGGCCCCCAAAACCAGATGTCATTACAGGATCATCTCCCTCCATATTTATAGGGGGTGAGATGATTATATTTACATGCATGCCATCGGCTACCTTAGCATGGCTCTTAGTTTGGTAACTTCAGACTCCTGTGCCGTCTGCTTCTTTCATTCTTCATTCGCTGGTGGCTGTTGACCTTCTCGTGGGTCAGAGGGGCTTCGACGTAGTTCCCAACATTACATCCCCCTTCGCGTGTGTCTTGCTTCTGGTTGCGGTTCGTCCCTTGACTTGGATCGCAGCTATCTTCCCAACATTAGCCCTCAACTGTTGAAAGGAAGTGAGCGAAGGCGTTTCCTTGAAGCAGTTATCTTGTTAGCTGCGATTTATTTCATTTCTTGTTATGTATATTTTAATGTATTTCACTATTCTTACTTAAACCCTTGGTTGTGCGGTTTTTCACCCCAACGTCCCCAGCTTTCGGCAGGTCTTTAAATATGTGTCACTTTCACCTTTTCCCGTCCGTATCTTTTTACCGCCGTAGCTGCTTTGTTGGCATCTCTTCTTTCGAAGGTACTTCTTTTCTTCCTTCGAAGGCTAGGCAGAAGTCGGTAGCGTTTCCTAGGGGTTTCCATTCTCTTCGAGCTGGTTATTATTTCACAAGGTCTATCTCCGCCTCCCGTTATAAGGGTATTCTTTCGAAGTGCTACTCGGAGTCTGGTCTTGTTGATATAGATTCAATCCGTCTTCCTCTGTATGGTCCGAAGCAAGTTCCAGAAGTCCGCCTAAGAACTCGAAGCGATGAGTTTGTTGTTTTTTCGTCATTTCTGGATGCCGGCCTATCTTTTCCACCTTCGAGCTTTGTCCTTCGTGTTCTTTCTTTATACCATCTCCAGCTTCATCATCTTACTCCTATTGCCGTTGCAACCATGTCAGCCTTCGCTTGGGCTTGTATCAGCGAAGGTTTAAATCCTGAACCTCATGCTTTTTATCGTGTATACCAAGCCCGGCACATTCCTACTTATGATCATGAGAACCATCTCAGCCCTTGCTTCGGAGTTGTTGAATTTGAGGCTAGGGAGGGGTTTCTGACGCCTCTTGGTAGCTTCGATCCCCCTCCCTTTGATGAATGGGTGAAAGATTGGTTCTACTATAAATACTCTGCTATTGATTTTTATACTGGGAAAGCCGCTGGTATATGGATTACCAATGACTTCGAGCCCCCACAGAATAGCTTCATTTCTCAATGTGTCGATGCTTTCCGAAGGGTTAGTCAGAGGATGACCTTTCGTGATATTCTGGAGGAATGCTTCGCTGCTGGTGTTCTTACTCTCGCTCGTCGTGGTTGGAGGCCCTCTTCTTTTGGTAGAAATAAGTTTGGCTTAAGAATGCCAGTTTTTCCTTTGATATCGGGACCCTGTATGACTCTTCCTTGTGCTTCGTTGCCTTTGATGGCTTCCTCTGCTTTTTCCTTTTTGAATATTTCTTTTGCTTATACTTTGTTCTTTTTGCAGGTTTCAATCTCTGGTCACCTCAAGACCGAGTTACTTCTTTTCTTGGGAAGTTCTCTCAGAAGGAGTGGGTTGAAAGTACTCGAAGGGGCATTGGTATTCGGATAAATCGTTTTTATCTGAGCTTCGACTTGTGTCTCCACAACCGTCCTTTTCCTGAGGACAATTCGTGTGAAGGAGATATTTTTCCATATTTCAATGTTTCAGGCTCTTCGACAGTTGAGATGGATCCTTCGCTGGTTGTTGTTACTCCCGATGTTGAGTCCGTTCCTAGGAATGCTGAAATTCCTTCTCCTCCGCCAGGTTCTCTTCTTATGCCGACTTATTCTCTTATCTTTGAAGAACCGTCTAATGACGATCCTTCGAATTCAGCTGTGCCTCCCGTTGTGCCTGATACTGTTTGCGAAGGTTCCTCATTAATACCTTCGGAGGTTTTACGAAGGTCTCCAACCGTTGCTTCGGATGTTATTTGTACGGATGGAATTGTAGGAAGGTCTGAGTTATTCGATTCTTGTCAGCTGCTCCCTGAGTGTTCGAAGGGCACTTTTTGTCTTCCGAGGAAGTCTTCGTTTCTTGGTTTACTTGGCAAACGGAAGCTTTCGGAAGTTTCAACTCCAAGCCAGGATATAATTTCTTCTTTGGGCACTGCTTTGCCTTCGATTGACGTTGTTGTTCCTCCTTCGCAATCTTCAAATCCTGGTATTCATTTTCAGAGGGCTGCTTTACTTTCTTCTTTCCTTTATTTTCTTTATTATTCTCACGATCCTTCGCTTCTTCTTTTTTTTTTAGGTGCTTCGAGCTCTGGGTCTCTTGAACTTGATGTTGAGGCCATGCTATCGTCCATAAATGATGACGTTCAGGCTTCGGGTCCTCTTGAATCTGCTGCCCGTAAGGTCCGGTTTCCAAAGGTTGAGCTTGGCTTGTCGAACCTTTCGGGTGACGTCCTCTTCCGTTCCTTGGTTGCTCATCAAGTCAAAGTTAGTATCTTTTTTTTTTTGGCTTCGCGTTTCGTTTTTTCTGACAGCTTCGCTTCTTCCTTTTTGCAGTCTATTATTCTTACTCAAGCTTGTGCTCGTGAGTTCCAAGATTCTTCTGGTGATTTGCTACTCGCATCATCTCTCGATGCCTCTCTTTCCGCGAAGGATGATTCCCTGAAAGTTTCTTCTGCTGCCATGTCCGACTTGCTAGCTGAAGTTGAGGTTCTTCGAAGCCATAAATCTAGCATTGTTTTGGATTTGTCTATCCTTGAAGAAAAGATTCGAGAAAAGAAAGCTTCGCTGGAGAAGGAGAAGTTATTTAATGAGCATCTTTCGTCTCGTCTGTCGAAGGCGTCTCAGTTGAAGATCGTTTCTGCTGATAATTCCTTCGCTAAATCTCTTGCCCTTTGTGATCTTGTCAAAGAGCTGTTTCAAGCACTTGGTGCGAAATATGACGAGGTACCGGCGGATGTCTCTTTGGAGGTTATGAACGAGTGGCTTCGCTTGAACTTGGCTGGTCTTGCCGAGATATGCAGGAGCTTTTCTTATGATGCTGTGGTACTTATGATTCGAGATCTCCTTCATAGCTTTTTCTACGAAGGCAGCGATGCTGTTGACTTGGTCAGTCGTCCTGATTTTTCAATGAAGCCCTCGGATCTTTCTCATGATTTTGGAGCTGTCGAAGGCAAGTGTGTTGGCCTGATCAATGACTTCTGGTGGAACAGGGTCAAGTGTCTTGTCTCTGACTTTTCCCAAGATTCTTCTTGAACTCCTTCGATTAGCTGTTGTAGATAGCCCTTTTGGATGTCCTTCGATCTGTATCTATTTTGGATACGCTTTTTTGATGTAATACTTGCTTTATCGAAACTCTAAAGCTTCATTGCATCAAATACCTTATTCATGCATTTTATGTTCTGCGATGACTTCGAGCTCTGTTTTGAGCCTTCGAATTTTCGTAGCTTTGTGCATGCGCACCTTGTCATAATTGTGATTATTTTTTCTGTTTTTGGCCTTCGTCGGCTAGCTTTGTTGAAATATTCTTTGATGATATCTCGATGCTTCAGGTTGTTTTGCAACCTAGTCAGCCTTCGTTTACTTTTGATGAAGTATCTATGAGCATGTTTCATTTTCCTCTGCCTGTCTTCGCTTGTTGCGAAGGTGTACTGTTGTTCATTGTGTTCATCTTCTTGGCTTATTTAGCCTCTTTTGTGGATGATTTCTTCGCTGCTTTTGCGAAAGTTTTTATGAATTTTTTATGATGGCTTTCTTAGCCCTTCTTTCAATTGTGGCTTCGCTCTTCTAGGCAAAGACTGTTTTTGGTCGGCTTTCTCTTAGCCTTTGAATGGTAATTTTGCTTCTGACGAAAAATTACCGTTTCGGCTCTTATGCCTTTGAATTCGCTTTGCTGTTTTATTGCGAAGTCAAAAAATTTTCTCTGCCTTTTTTGGCGAATTTCTTTCTTCCAGAGCGAATTGCTATCATCTTGTCTTGTATTGTGACAAGGCTCCGTTTTTTTTTTTGTTGAAAACTTGGCTTCGATGCCTTTCTTTCGAAGGTGAATTTGTTTTTCTGCCCTTTGTAGGCGAATTCGAAACATCTGCTTTTATAGCAGGTTGCTATCATCTCGCCTTGTAATGCGACAAGGCTCCATTCTTTTCATATTATAAGAAAGGGTAGATATTTCCGTTGACGTCTAGAATGTTCTTCTTTGGTGTATATATACACGAGGTGTCTCCGTCTTCTTTGTCAAATTCTTCAATCTTCTTTTCTTCATGGAGGCTTTGTGGGACCGGCTTCCTCGAGGCGTGCTGAAAGCTCTTGCTCGTGGAGGATTTAAGCGTGGAGATGTTCTTCCGAAAGAGCTTGTAGATCACTTCGCGGAGCTTGATAGGGTTGCCGATAATCGTTCGTTGGTCGAAGCTCCTGTAGAACCTGTTCCTCTTGCTGTCGTTCCTCCGGGGGTGATTATTATTAGTGATGACGAAGGCTCCAAAAATCGTCAAGTTAGGCCTTCGCAGCCCGTTGGGGTGGCTTGTCGAACTCGTAGTAAATCGAAGAAGTAGATCTTTGTATCTTTGTATTATGGGAAAATTCCTTTCTGGCCATCTAAAAAACTCATGGTCCCTTATCGGCCATCGAAAATTTCCAAGTTCCCTAATGGCCATCGTTTTCAACTTCTTTTCCTTATTGGCCATCGTAGTACAAAAACTAGAGGACAAAAGTCAGTTTTGCCCCTTATAGCATTTTTTTGCCTAACATTTCTCATTAGTCCTGTAATTTAGTTAAAAGGTAATATATAAATCTACATAGTATGAGTATGTACTTTTGAATTTTTAACAGGAATAGTATGTTTTACTATTATAAAAATACATATTATTGCTGTAACAAAATTCAAAATTTCATACTAATGGTTTCCATATTTGCAAATTATATATTAATTGATAATTTGTCCAATTCCTTGGCTATTAAGAAATGTCGGACAAAAAATGACGCCATGGGCAAAAATGACTTTTACCCTCCAACTTTAACACTACAATGGCCAATAAGGAAAAGAAAATGGAACCCATGGCCACTAAGGAATTTGAAATTTTTTGATGGTCAATAAGGAACAAGAAGTTTTTCTGATGGCCAATAAGGAATTCTCCAATATTATTCTTTGTGCTGCTACTTGCTTCAAATGCTTCTGAGTAGTCTTCGGCTTCGATTTGTACCTCTGTGAATTCGTACTTAGTGAATGATTTGCTTTTCGTCTTGTGTGTCTTGTTCTGTTCCTCTTCTTCCTTCTTTTTCACAGTTCTCTTCGTTTTTGTAGCTTATTTCATCTCCCTTGTTCCTTGCTTTGATCTCTCTGTTTGCGAGTAGCCTTGGATGTTATCATTCTTCGCCTCTTTTGCTTGGTGGTGGTCTTACTTTCTTTTCATCGTGGGTTCGATCCCCCGGAAGGCGCCAAATGTTGGGGGATCGAAGGTCTATGGGTGACGTGTCGAAGCCCTCCAACGGAGTGTTGATGAAATCTTGCTCGCCCGAAGCCTTCGATGGGTTCTAATGCCTTCGGATTACCCTGCGAAGCCCTCCTGGGTGGATATCATCGTCTGTCGAATGATGCGAAGCCCTCCTTCCTTGTCCGTGATGCCGAACGAAGACGTTCTCATTCAGGTTCCCTGTTATCAGACGTGCGAAGCCCTCCTTTGCCCGCGATGCCGGGCGAAGGTGTTTAGAGTGTTGAGAAGATCGAGTGCGGTGCAAATGATTCCGTCCTTGGCTCGAGGCCCCAAAACCAGATGTCATTACAGGATCATCTCCCTCCATATTTATAGGGGGTGAGATGATTATATTTACATGCATGCCATCGGCTACCTTAGCATGGCTCTTAGTTTGGTAACTTCGGACTCCTGTGCGGTCTGCTTCTTTCATTCTTCCTTCGCTGGTGGCTATTGGCCTTCGCGTGGGTCAGAGGGGCTTCGGCGTAGTTCCCAACATTACATCCCCCTTCGCGTGTGTCTTGCTTCTGGTTGCGGTTCGTCCCTTGACTTGGATCGCAGCTATCTTCCCAACAGTGGACCTGTTCAGGGAGTTTCATTCATCACGGAAAACTGGTTTTGTTAGTGAGACAGTTCAGAAAGCTCTTGTAAGTCCTTATTTCCTTTTCATGTCCTCTTATGCCTGTCCCGCACTGTAAAAATCTGTGAACAAGATAGAACTTTGACCTGTCACCCTTGTTTTGCTAGGATGATATGGAAGCGATGATGGAAGAACCTGTACGAGAGGGAGAGGAACTGATGTCTCCTGGTCGTGCTGTTCGTGAAGTTGTTCGTGCAAGTACCTTTCTTGAAGTTGTGGGTCTACAATCAAAGAAAAAACTCAGAGTTCCCGTTTGTTCCCGGTTAGAAGCACTGATCATTGAACTTGAGCGCGAGAAAGCTGAAGGTCGACAAGTTGAACAAATAGTTGAACAACAGAGGAGGGAGATCGATGCCTTACAGAAGCAAGTGCAGACTCAAACCGCACTGTGGAAGCACAGTTAGAGCACTTGATGAAGGAATCAGCACAAAAGGCAAGCATGATCGCTTGCCTCATGTTTAATTTTGAGGGTGGTCAGGTGCATCCTTCATCTCTGACATTTGAATGATTTTCTAGTCTGATTAGTTTTGGTGTGATTACTGAACTCTCCGTTCATGGGTCACCATTTTGTAATCTGGCATCATTTCGTGATCTGTATGGAATGTGAACTCTGACATCATTTTGGTTTGTCATGTATACATAACTCTTCTATGTATTTAACAAGATAAATTTAGCATCTGCTTGTGACGATCCAACCTGATATGATTTGTGACGAAATAGTTGGACCTCAAATGGGCCCACATAAGGCCATTTATGTGCTGGGTGACGATCTGGACAATTGACATGTGGAGCAACCAGGAAAAGGCACGTGGAGCAACCGCGAAATGACACGTGTCGCAATTAAAGCGCGACACGTGTACTCTTAAAATAAAGACATGTGAACCAATAAAAAAACGACACGTGAACTAATAGAGTAGTGACACGTGGACTAATACAGTAGTGACACGTGGACTCTTGAAAACATGACACGTGAACCAGTAAAAAAACGCCGCGTGGACCAATAGGGAAACGACATGTGGACCAGCAGAAAGTTGACACGTGTATGGACACGTCATCATGCTTATGTGGCAACGCTGCCACGTTGGGCGCCATGTCATCGTGCCATCGTGGCAGTATACGAATACAAAGTACCGTATCATACCCTTGCTGCCCGGGCTGGCTGCCCGAAAAGTGAAAACGCTGTAAATCATCACTAACCACGCTCGACTGCTGACGGACCTTAAAAGGTTATAAATTGCGATTTATGACGAAAATTTCATCTCTACAAGCAGTCGGTGACGCGTTAAGAACGTCACTAATCAGCATATCTGTTCTAGTGTCTTTTCTAGCCCTCCTTGAGTCTAGCTGCTGTGTTGAACCTTCAGTAATGGCATTTATTGTTTGCCTTCGCACCTCGCTATTGGCTTCTGAATGTCTTGCATTATTCTGATGGTTCGTTTCTGGTGGTGGTGGTAACGCAGCCAAGCTTTGTGATTGATGATAAGTGTACTGTTGCATTTGCTGCGAAGCTTCCCTTGGGTAATTGATCACATGATTTACAGAATGCGAATGATACGTTGGATGAGTGTTGCTTTGAGACCAATCTTCGCTATAGTTACTCGTGTGTCGAATAGCTTTTTTCGCTTCCCTGTTTGCGAGCCAACTCTGCTTGTAAGACTGGATGTCCCGGCACTGCTTCATTGTATGCCCTTTGCCTTCGCCATGCAGCTTGCAAAACACGGTGCGGGAGATGGTTTTCTGACTATTGTCTCTGTTTCTTTCCTCATGGTTTTTGTCGTGGTTGCTTCGCTCTTTTCTTCTTTCGTCCTCTCTGGTTCTTTTCTCATCTCCCATTTCCTCTCTGTTTTTGTTGGGAACTACACTGAAGCCCCTCTGACCCACGCGAAGGTCAACAGCCACCAGCGAAGGAAGAATGAAAGAGCCGACGGCACAAGAGCCCGAAGCTTCCAAGCTAAGAGCCATGCTAAAGTAGCCAATGGCATGCATGTAAATATGATCATCCCGCTCCCTATAAATATGGAGGGGGATGATCCTGTAACGACATCTGGTTTTTGGGGCCTCGAGCCAAAGACAATCATTTGCACCGCACTTGATCCTCTCAACACTCCAAACCCCTTCGCCCGGCATCGCGGGCAAAGGAGGGCTTCGCACGCCTAACTACAGGGAACCTGAGCGAGAACATCTTCGGCCGGCATCGCGGACAAAGAAGGAGGGCTTCGCATCATTCAACAGACGACGATATCCACCAAGGAGGGCTTCGCAGGGCAATCCGAAGGCACAGGAACCCATCGAAGGCTTCGGGTAAGCAAGACTTCATCAACACTCCGTTGGAGGGCTTCGACACGTCACACACAGACCTTTCATCCCCCAACATTTGGCGCCGACCCGCGGGGCGAACCCACGACCACGATCAACATGGCGAAAACGAAGTAAAAAACAAACGTCAGCGACACACAACGCGCAGAGATCGAAACTGAAAATGAAAGGCTCGCGAAGGAAGCGGAAGCTAAAATAGCAAGAGAACAAGAAGAGCGGGACAAAGCCACACGAGCAGAAGAGGTAGCAAGAGCCGAATAAGTTGCAAGAAAAGAAGAAGCCCTAAGAGCTATGCAAGTAAACAACGCTGAAACATCTCAAGCAGGAAGTTTCCAGCAAGAGGACGACGAAACACGTAACATAACTGAAAGGCTTCGCATCATAGAACAAGAGAGAATCGAAAGAGAAAAGAAGTTGGCCGTCATCGAAAAGACAGCGAAGCTAAAAAAAGACATGCTCGAAAAGATAAAGCAAGCCCAACAAGAGATCAACGTAATGGACAGCAAGCTAAACAAATACAATGAGGAAATGGAGAACCTGAAGAAACAAGAACAAGACATGCACCACAAGACTCGCAAACAAACCGAGCACAAGATGGTGTACGAAGTAAGCAGCTCTGGCAAGGACAACCAGCCACGCATCATCTACAACGAGAACTCGCCTTTGAGCGAAGAGCTACAGAGTGAACCTTGGCCGGTCAACTTCAAAATGCCGAAGATAAAGGCATACCAAGGAAAAACATGTCCGAGAGAGTTCCTCATGTCTTTCGAAGCCGCAGTAGAATCTGGCGGAGGATCAAACTCAACGTATGCGAAAGCTTTGGTGATGGCAGTCGAAGGAGTAGCAAAGACATGGTTCTCCACTCTTGAACCAGGATTAATTAATTCTTGGTCCGAATTAAGAAGAGAGTTCATAAACAATTTCCAAGGCTTCCAAGCATCAGAAATTCATCAGGGAAGACTATTTTCTTGCAAACAGAAGCCAGACGAAGGCTTAAGGGAATACATGCAGAGATTCATGAAAATAAAGTCAAGAGCAAAGGACGTAGGAGCTTCGACAGTTATCGATGCACTGATGGAAGGCTTGAGGGCTGGCCCTTTTCACTCTGCACTAACAAGGAAGAGACCCAAGACTATCTTCGCACTACTAGACACCTTCGAAAAGTACGCGAGGTCGGATGATGAGTTCCGAAGAAAGAAAGAAGACGAAAAGAAACAATCTCAGCTAATCAAAGATGAAAAGAAGTACAAAGAAGAAAAAGAAGCGAGCCGAAGCAGGAGGCACGACGATAACAGAGACAGTTCAAGAGATCATAACAGTCGAAGGGTACACAACCTCGAAAACAGAGAAGAAAGGGGCGACGAGAAGAGAACCAAAGACGACGAAAGAGGGAAAGAGCGAAGCAACCATGATAAAGATTGCGAAGACAAAAACAAAGAAAACAATCAGAGAAGCAATTCTCGCACTCCATACTGTGAGTTGCATGGCGAAGGAAAAGGTCATACAACAAAGCAGTGCCGAAATTTTCAACAGCTCAAACAAGAATGGACTGCAGACAGAGAGGCGAAGAAGGCCATCAGGCATACAAGTAACTATCGCGAAAATTGGTCACAAGGGAACCCAATGTCATTGTACCCTTCGCACTCTGTCAATCATGTTGAATCTAGTAGGCACAACAATATGCCTACTCCCAACCTCAAAGCCTGGCAGCATTGCCACCGCCACCAGAAATAAATCAGTAAAACAATGGAAGAAACACAGAAACAAGCTACACGTCTCAAAGACAAACCATCAACGCTATCTCCGGAGGGTCGACCCAGCAACTAGATTCAAGAAGGGCCAGGAAAGAATACATACGAAGGGTACATAACGTGTCATCAAGGGCTCCGTTTGTAAAAACCAAGTGGTCCCATGTCCATATCACCTTCGAAAAAGAAGACGCAAGGGACCTGGATCAACCTCACTCAGACCCATTGGTCATCAAGGAAAATATAAAAGGCTTCGACGTACTCAGAATACTTGTCGATGGGGGAAGTACAGCTGATATCCTCTTCGACGTACATATAGAAAGTTGAAGCTGGAAAACGAAACGCTACAACCGGCAGGAATACCATTAATCGGCTTCACTGGAAAAGTTATCCAGGCGCTGGGAAAAATTAACCTACGAGTAACCTTCGGCGAAGGAGAGAACGCAAGAACTGAAGATGTGACCTTCGATGTGGTCGACATTGTTTATCCTTACAATGTAATCTTCGGAAGGGGGTCCATCAACAAGTTCGAAGCGGCCATACATCAGGGCTATCTATGCATGAAGATTCCGGGTCCTATCTCTGTTATCAACGTCCTCGGAGACCAACTTCAAGCAAGAAATATTGAAGATGGCGAAACCCCTGGGAGGAAGAATGTCGATTTCATCCAAAAAAAGCAAAAAGCCCCATCGCTCAAGACCTTCGGACTGAAAAATTTGTCCATGATATATCAGAGATACATGAGCCGTGTCTACCAAGAACATTTCTTCGGTAGCACGCGCGATGGCTATGTGTAAAAACACAAAACTCGCGGGGGGTGCACTCTTTTTCCTCACGAGGGTAGCCCTGCGAAGGGTGTGAGGTTTTTTAACGAGGCACCCTCCAAGACTGTAACACAGTTTTATAATTACTTTTTACCCTCAAAAAATTCCAGAGCAATTTCCTGGGGGGCACAAAAGAGCCAAGGCTCAAGAAATGAAGCTTCGAGCTCAAAAACGATATCTGGCAAAAGCCTAGAGAATCCGAAGGTTACACCAATTAAGTACTTGGTGTAATCTCAGTTTGGATCGATGTATCACGAGGGATGATACAAAGCCTCCAGACAAGAGTCGAAGGGAAAGATAAACTAAGAAAGCCTAATCTACCCAAGTATCGACAAACAGAAACCTTCGCAAAAGGAAAAAAGCGCGATCCTTCGCACGAAAATGTTCAAGTATCAAAGAACGAAAACACGAAAACTTGCGCTCCTTAAAGGAAACACAAGGTCATCGTGCAAGAAGCAGTAAAAGCTTCAAAAGATATTGAAGAAATCTTCTCTCTGGCAAAGACCTTCGAAAGATTACTCCAGAAGAAAAGCTTTATTAAGCAAAAATCATTGTTTAAAGGGAACCATCGTCAGGTTCCTGCTTTACAATAAGCCCTAGTTCTAACAGCATTTGATAAATAATGCTATACTCATCAAAGTCAAACCCACTCGAAGGCGAGTAAGGCCTCTGAAAAACAGCGTCGACTACTCCAGACGAAGACATCCGCGCAACATGCGAAGCTGCATCGAATCCATAAGATGAACTTTCGCGGCCAGCCGAGCGACCGCGACCTTCGCCTATTTTCCTAGAAATCCCTCGGCTAGGAGAAGAAGCATCACGAGACTTACGACCCCCAGAAACCTCAGAATCAGGAGGACCAAGTCTGATGACACCAACAAGGCTACCAGGAGGGAGAACATAACCTTCGACCCCTTCGACAGGGGACAGAGGATTAGAGTCAGCAGACAAAACAAATTTCGAAGAAGACGAGCTCAAAATCTCGATAGCATCTTCAACACGAGCCTTCCGAGGAGAAGAAGGCCCAGCAGAAGCAAATTCGCTCAACGAAACCTTTGACGAAGGCTCCGAAGTAGCAAACCCGCTCAAAGAAAAATCAGACGAAGCCTAAAGTCCAAAAATCAAGCAAAAATTAATCAAAATAGCATAAAGTTTACAACGATTATAACAATTCTCAACAAGATACAAGTTCGAAGGGATCATGTAATCCCTCTCTCGAAGCAAAAATAAAATTGTTTATACCTCACTCTGAGGTAGACGACCGACCGACTGCACTCGGTTCCAGAAGGATTCGTCAAAATGACTGGCGACCTTCATGAGAGCTTCAACCACAGGACGGGGAGTAGAATCAACGGCAAAAAATTTAAAGTCGTCAGAAGCAACCTTCGCCAAAGCATTGCTCCCTTCGACATCGAGAGAAAGGAGGAGGTCCCGAACAGCCAGATGAACGGCATTCGTAGAGAAGGCCCTACAAGCCTTCACCACGTAAGGAATATTAACAGAGAGCCAAGACTGACGCTGCTCAGTCGAAGCACCCTCAGGGATCTGATCAGGAGTCGTCCCCACTGAGATAAGAGCGTCCTGAATGTGACCGCAAAGAGAAGACAGGCGAAGCTCTTCAGCCTCAACAAAAGAAACCGCCTCCTGATCCGCGGTTTCAACTTTTCCGCGAAGGACCCTGTTGGCCTCCAAAGCCTCTGCAAGGGACGAATCGAGATCTTCCAGTTGTTTCTCTAAGGAAGCCACCTTCGTCCTAAAATCCTCAGTGGATTTGACAAGGGTCTCCTTCTCAATAGAGAGATAAATCACACATTTTTCGCTAAGAGCAAGTGCATCCTCTTTCTCCTTGATCTTCGCTTCAAGAGTCGACAGATCCTTGCGAAGCCGGTCTCGATCAGCCCTCGCCAGAGTCAGCTCATTAAACTGGCGAAGGGAGGCTTGGGTAATAGCAAGCGACTGACGAAAATAAGAGCGAAGTTAGAAAGACAAGCAACTGAGTAAATACAAAAATAACAAACCACTTACCTTCATCTGCGAAGATAGTAAAGACTTGTACAGAGTATCACCACCCTGAAGTACGAGTTCATTCTCCACTTGGGGAAAACGAACCCTCTCTGCAGCAGCAACAAAGGGCGCAGCGGCCCTGGCACTCATAACAAAGGTGTTCGAAGGCACCTCGTCACAAAGAGCTAAAGAACCCCCAGCAGCTTCGACTGAATCAAAAGTCATGTCAAAAGGGAGAAACTCTCCAAGCATTGCTTCAAAGACTGAGTGTAGGAAAAGGTCACCACCTGCTGAAGGGCTAAGGGGCTCACGAAGCCCGACACCCGGTTCCGAAGGAAGTTGAACCTGGGAGCGATCTGTAAGAGGTCCCAAGTTATCAGCAATTTGACGAAGCTCAGCCATACTAAGAGATGAGAGACAACCTTGAGCAGAAGCTTCGGCTACACTCTGAACAGGGGCGACAGGAGGAATATCAGGACCCTTGACACAGGTCTTGTCCTGGATCTTAGCCTTTGATCCGGATCTAGTAAGAACAGAATCAGCACCCTTCGAAGCCTTGTCCTGAATCTTGGCCTTCTCAGCGGCACTGGCATCATGGACGTCAAATGTAGAAGCAGAAATATCCTTTGCAACAAAAGAAGAACTCTTCGAAGTGACTTTCTTGGGGATAGATTGAACTTTAGACCCAGAAGAATTGCTACCCCCATCCTCCGGAATGGAGAACAAATCCAATGCGGAGCGAATCACCGGAGGCTTAAAAGCAAAAGATGGTTTCGCTGAATGTGAAGTCTTCGGCTGATTTGCTGAAGGAGCAGCAGCACCCAAAGCCGTCACATTAGCTTCGCTGACAGCTTTTTCTTGGCTTGCTCTTCGCTAGATCTTCGGCTGCCAGACATCTTGAAAAAGGACGAAAGGAAAGGATCTCCTATTGCGAAAGGGATTGGAATAAGCAAAGAAAAGAAGACGCGCAAAACATGCGATTGAAGAAACAGCGCGCCCACAATGAAGATATATAGAAGGGAAGCGACTATCGGGAACTGAAAAGAAGTACGGAATGAAAAACGACAAGACACGTGTGTGGATCAGAAAGGCACACGGTGTAATCATAAATTAGTAAATAAAATTGCCTCCGGATTTAGTTACACTAATAAACACATCGTCAATTGAGGGCTAATGTTGGGAACTACACCGAAGCCCCTCTGACCCACTCGAAGGTCAACAGCCACCAGCGAAGGAAGAATGAAAGAGCAGATGGCACAAGAGCCCGAAGCTACCAAGCTAAGAGCCATGCTAAAGTAGCCGATGGCATGCATGTAAATATGATCATCCCGCTCCCTATAAATATGGAGGGGGATGATCCTATAATGACATCTGTTTTTTGGAGCCTCGAGCCAAAGACAATCATTTGCACCGCACTTGATCCTCTCAATACTCCAAACCCATTCGCCCGGCATCGCGGGCAAAGGAGGGCTTCGCACGCCTAACTACAGGGAACCTGACCGAGAACATCTTCGTCCGGCATTGCGGACAAAGAAGGAGGGCTTCGCATCATTCAATAGACGACGATATCCACCAAGAGGGCTTCGCAGGGCAATCCGAAGGCACAGGAACCCATCGAAGGCTTCGGGCAAGCAAGACTTCATCAACACTCCGTTGGAGGGCTTCGACACGTCACACACAGACCTTCGATCCCCCAACAGTTTTCAAGATTGTGTACCCTTCGACTGCTATGGTCTCTAGAGTTTTCTTTGTTTTCGTCATGCCTTCAACTTCGACTTGATTCTATGTCCTTTTTAGCTTTTTTCTCGTCTCTTAGCTGCTGTGTCTGTCTCTTTTCGTCGTCTTTTTCCTTCTGAATTCATCGTCCGATCTTGCATACCTTTCAAAGATGTCAAGCAACCCGAAGATTGTGGTTGGTTTTTTCCTTGCAAACGAAGAGTGGAACGGTCCAGACCTCAATCCTTCCATTAGGGCATCAATGACTGTGGAAGCTCCTACTCCTCTGGCCTTCGACTTGATTTCCATGAACCTTTGCATATATTCCCTGAGGCTTTCATCGTTCCTTTGCTTGTAAGAGAACAATTTTCCTTGATGGACTTCTTCTGCTTGGTAGCCTTGAAAATTATTTATGAACTCCTTTCTCAACTCAGACCATAATGTGGAGAACCAAGTCTTGGCAGTGCCCTCAATTGCCATCACAAGTGCCTTCGCGTATGTTGAATTTGTACCTCCGCCAGATTCGACTGCAGTTTCGAAAGACAACAAAAATTCCCCTGGATCAGAGTTTCCTTGATATGTTTTAATCTTTGGCATCTTGAAGTTGATAGGCCAGGGTTCATTTTACAATTCTTCGCTTAGAGGTGAATTTTCATTGAACATCGGGATTGGTTGAGCATCTCTGCTTGTGCTGTTTACTTCGTAGACAATCTTCCCTTCGTTCTGCTTTTGCGTTTTTTTGGGTGATTCTGACTTAGCTTCTTCAGGTTGTCATATCTTCGTTGACTTGGTTCAGCCTTTCATCCATTTCATCGATTTCCCTCTGTGTTTGCCTTATCTTTTGCAGCATGTCTATCTTCAGTTGGACTTTTTTCTACGATGGACTAAGTGTTTTTCCCTCTCAAGCATTTCTTGCTCCAAAATGCGAAGTCGTTCTGCTATAGAATCTGCTTCATCATCTGCTGTTCGTCACCCTCCAGAAGGACTTTTCCGACTTGCGAAGCGTCTCCGTTGTTGTTTTGCATTCCTCTTAGAGTTTCCTCCTGCTTTAGAGCTTCCTCCTGCCTCGCGGTTTCTTTGGCTCGAGCAGCCTCCTCAGCTCGTGCAGTTTCGGCTCGTGCTTCTTGTTCTTTAGCGGACTTTGGTTCCTCTTCTCTTGCGAGTCTTTCCTTTCTTCAATCTCAGCACGCTGTGCTTCGGCGTCTATTGTTTTTGACGATCTGCCTTTAGCCATATTGTATTTCGAACGTGGTCGAGGGTTCACCCGCGTGACAGCGCCAAATGTTGAGGTCTTGAAGGTCCAGGTTGGACTCAGCGAAGCCCTCCAACAGGTTTATGAGTGTGTCAAGCCCTTGCGAAGCCCTCTGCGTGTCTTGGCGTCCGAAGATCTCCCCCGCGAAGCCCTTCTGACGCCTTGTCGGCCTTGGGTTCCTTGGCGAAGCCTTCCTGAAGTATTAATGTCCTTGGAATTAGGTTCTCCTGCCCAGACTGTTCCTTGGGTCTTTCGTTATGTGTAACTCTGAAGCCCTCCGTTGCCCGCGGTGCCGGGCGAAGGGGTGCGAGATGACAATCAGGTGCGGACAGAGTAAATGAAGTGCTCTTGGCTCGCGACCCGAAAAACATATGTCATTACAGGGTCTCCTCCCTCCATATTTATAGGGGGAGGAGAGATCGTTATTACAGTTATGACATTAATCAATTCTATTACGCCTCCTTGTAGTAGGCTTAGCTTTGCCATTGCTTATCAACCTTCGCAGCTTCCTCCTTTACCCTTTGCTGTTTCTTCTGATGCCTTTGCCTGGTAACTTTTATCTTTCGCATGGATCAAGAAGCCTTCGGCATTATCTTCAACGTAGAGATAAGGATCAGCTTGATCAACAAGCGAGCGCACAAGCACACAAGCCGTAGAACACAAGTAGAGCACGGGACAGTGTCGTGGTTCCAACAGCAATGACGAAGACCGTTCCAATGATTCGGCAGGTAGTTACACCAGATACACCGCTGAGCCGGCGGCGGCGCAGGCGACATCTGTCCTGCCTCGCCGGCCTGCCGCCGCACGCCATCTTCGTAATAAGCCTCCGCACCCCACTGACCGTGCAGTCGGCAACTCGCATCACTCAAGCGCCCCAACTCGCCCACCCACCCGAGTCCACCTCCGTCCACGCATGGCGTCCGAC
>RWGY01000009.1:360403-417443 GCA_007726485.1 Eragrostis curvula
TATACACGAGGTGTCTCCGTCTTCTTTGTCAAATTCCAATCTTCTTCTTTTCATGGAGGCTTTGTGGGACCGGCTTCCTCGAGGCGTGCTGAAAGCTCTTGCTCGTGGAGGATTTAAGCGTGGAGATGTTCTTCCGAAAGAGCTTGTAGATCACTTCGCGGAGCTTGATAGGGTTGCCGATAATCGTTCGTTGGTCGAAGCTCCTGTAGAACTGTTCCTCTTGCTGTCGTTCCTCCGGGGTGATTATTATTAGTGATGACGAAGGCTCCAAAAATCGTCAAGTTAGGCCTTCGCAGCCCGTTGGGGTGGCTTGTCGAACTCGTAGTAAATCGAAGAAGTAGATCTTTGTATCTTTGTATTATGGGAAAATTCCTTTCTGGCCATCTAAAAAACTCATGGTCCCTTATCGGCCATCGAAATTTCCAAGTTCCCTAATGGCCATCGTTTTCAACTTCTTTCCTTATTGGCCATCGTAGTACAAAAACTAGAGGACAAAAGTCAGTTTTGCCCTTATAGCATTTTTTTGCCTAACATTTCTCATTAGTTCCTGTAATTTAGTTAAAAGGTAATATATAAATCTACATAGTATGAGTATGTACTTTTGAATTTTTAACAGGAATAGTATGTTTTACTATTATAAAAATACATATTATTGCTGTAACAAAATTCAAAATTTCATACTAATGGTTTCCATATTTGCAAATTATATATTAATTGATAATTTGTCCAATTCCTTGGCTATTAAGAATGTCGGACAAAAAATGACGCCATGGGCAAAAATGACTTTTACCCTC
Organism: Eragrostis curvula; assembly: GCA_007726485.1. Classification (NCBI taxonomy): domain Eukaryota; kingdom Viridiplantae; phylum Streptophyta; class Magnoliopsida; order Poales; family Poaceae; genus Eragrostis; species Eragrostis curvula. The sequence continues at coordinate 361,198 of RWGY01000009.1, forward strand.
CAACTTTAACACTACAATGGCCAATAAGGAAAAGAAAATGGAACCCATGGCCACTAAGGAATTTGAAATTTTTTTGATGGTCAATAAGGAACAAGAAGTTTTTCTGATGGCCAATAAGGAATTCTCCAATATTATTCTTTGTGCTGCTACTTGCTTCAAATGCTTCTGAGTAGTCTTCGGCTTCGATTTGTACCTCTGTGAATTCGTACTTAGTGAATGATTTGCTTTTCGTCTTGTGTGTCTTGTTCTGTTCCTCTTCTTCCTTCTTTTTTCACAGTTCTCTTCGTTTTTGTAGCTTATTTCATCTCCCTTGTTCCTTGCTTTGATCTCTCTGTTTGCGAGTAGCCTTGGATGTTATCATTCTTCGCCTCTTTTGCTGGTGGTGGTCTTACTTTCTTTTCATCGTGGGTTCGATCCCCCGGAAGGCGCCAAATGTTGGGGGATCGAAGGTCTATGGGTGACGTGTCAAAGCCCTCCAACGGAGTGTTGATGAAATCTTGCTCGCCCGAAGCCTTCGATGGGTTCTAATGCCTTCGGATTACCCTGCGAAGCCCTCCTGGGTGGATATCATCGTCTGTCGAATGATGCGAAGCCCTCCTTCCATGTCCGTCATGCCGGACGAAGACGTTCTCATTCAGGTTCCCTGTTATCAGATATGCAAAGCCCTCCTTTGCCCGCGATGCCGGCGAAGGTGTTTACAGTGTTGAGAAGATCGAGTGCGGTGCAAATGATTCCGTCCTTGGCTCGAGGCCCCCAAAACCAGATGTCATTACAGGATCATCTCCCTCCATATTTATAGGGGGTGAGATGATTATATTTACATGCATGCCATCGGCTACCTTAGCATGGCTCTTAGTTTGGTAACTTCGGACTCCTCTGCCGTCTGCTTCTTTCATTCTTCCTTCGCTGGTGGCTATTGACCTTCGCGTGGGTCAGAGGGGCTTCGGCGTAGTTACCAACATTACATCCCCCTTCGCGTGTGTCTTGCTTCTGGTTGCGGTTCGTCCCTTGACTTGGATCGCAGCTATCTTCCCAACAGTGGACCTGTTCAGGGAGTTTCATTCATCACGGAAAACTGGTTTTGTTAGTGAGACAGTTCAGAAAGCTCTTGTAAGTCCTTGTTTCCTTTTCATGTCCTCTTATGCCTGTCCCGCACTGTAAAAATCTGTGAACAAGATAGAACTTTGACCTGTCACCCTTGTTTTGCTAGGATGATATGGAAGCGAAGATGGAAGAACCTCTACGAGAGGGAGAGGAACTGATGTCTCCTGGTCGTGCTGTTCGTGAAGTTGTTTGTGCAAGTACCTTTCTTGAAGTTGTGGGTCTACAATCAAAGAAAAAACTCAGAGTTCCCGTTTGTTCCCGGTTAGAAGCACTGATCGCTGAACTTGAGCGCGAGAAAGCGGAAGGTCGACAAGTTGAACAAATAGTTGAACAACAGAGGAGGGAGATCGATGCCTTACGGAAGCAAGTGCAGACTCAAACCGCACTGTGGAAGCACAGTTAGAGCACTTGATGAAGGAATCAGCACAAAAGGCAAGCATGATCGCTTGCCTCATGTTTAATTTTGAGGGTGGTCGGGTGCATCCTTCATCTCTGACATTTGAATGATTTTCTAGTCTGATTAGTTTTGGTGTGATTACTGAACTCTCCGTTCATGGGTCACCATTTTGTAATCTGGCATCATTTCGTGATCTGTATGGAATGTGAACTCTGACATCATTTTGGTTTGTCATGTATACATAACTCTTCTATGTATTTAACAAGATAAATTTAGCATCTGCTTGTGACGATCCAACCTGATATGATTTGTGACGAAATAGTTGGACCTCAAATGGGCCCACATAAGGCCATTTATGTGCTGGGTGACGATCTGGACAATTGACATGTGGAGCAACCAGGAAAAGGCACGTGGAGCAACCACGAAATGACACGTGTCGCAATTAAAGCGCGACACGTGTACTCTTAAAATAAAGACATGTGAACCAATAAAAAAACGACACGTGAACTAATAGAGTAGTGACACGTGGACTAATACAGTAGTGACACGTGGACTCTTGAAAACATGACACGTGAACCAGTAAAAAAACGTCGTGTGGACCAATAGGGAAACGACATGTGGACCAGCAGAAAGTTGACACGTGTATGGACACGTCATCATGCTTATGTGGCAACGCTGCCACGTTGGGTGCCATGTCATCGTGCCATCATGGCAGTATACGAATACAAAGTACCGTATCATACCCTTGCTGCCCGGGCTGGCTGCCCGAAAAGTGAAAACGTTGTAAATCATCACTAACCACGCTCGACTGCTGACGGACCTTAAAAGGTCATAAATTGCGATTTATGACGAAAATTTCATCTCTACAAGCAGTCGGTGACACGTTAAGAACGTCACTAATCAGCATATCTGTTCTAGTGTCTTTTCTAGCCCTCCTTGAGTCTAGCTGCTGTGTTGAACCTTCAGTAATGGCATTTATTGTTTGCCTTCGCACCTCGCTATTGGCTTCTGAATGTCTTGCATTATTCTGATGGTTCGTTTCTGGTGGTGGTGGTAACGCAGCCAAGCTTTGTGATTGATGATAAGTGTATTGTTGCATTTGCTGCGAAGCTTCCCTTGGGTAATTGATCACATGATTTGCAGAATGCGAATGATACGTTGGATGAGTCTTGCTTTGAGACCAATCTTCGCTATACTCGTGTGTCGAATAGCTTTTTTCGCTTCCCTGTTTGCGAGCCAACTCTGCTTGTAAGACTGGATGTCCCGGCACTGCTTCATTGTATGCCCTTTGCCTTCGCCATGCAGCTTGCAAAACACGGTGCGGGAGATGGTTTTCTGACTATTGTCTCTGTTTCTTTCCTCATGGTTTTTGTCGTGGTTGCTTCGCTCTTTTCTTCTTTCGTCCTCTCTGGTTCTTTTCTCATCTCCCATTTCCTCTCTGTTTTTGTTGGGAACTCCACCGAAGCCCCTCTGACCCACACGAAGGTCAACAGCCACCAGCGAAGGAAGAATGAAAGAGCCGACGGCACAAGAGCCCGAAGCTACCAAGCTAAGAGCCATGCTAAAGTAGCCGATGGCATGCATGTAAATATGATCATCCCGCTCCCTATAAATATGGAGGGGGATGATCCTGTAATGACATCTGGTTTTTGGGGCCTCGAGCCAAAGACAATCATTTGCACCGCACTTGATCCTCTCAACACTCCAAACCCCTTCGCCCGGCATCGCGGGCAAAGGAGGGCTTCGCACGCCTAACTACAGGGAACCTGAGCGAGAACATCTTCGGCCGGCATCGCGGACAAAGAAGGAGGGCTTCGCATCATTCAACAGACAATGATATCCACCAAGGAGGGCTTCGCAGGGCAATCCGAAGGCACAGGAACCCATCGAAGGCTTCGGGCAAGCAAGACTTCATCAACACTCCGTTGCAGGGCTTCGACACGTCACACACAGACCTTTCATCCCCCAACATTTGGCGCCGACCCGCGGGGCGAACCCACGACCACGATCAACATGGCGAAAACGAAGTAAAAAACAAACGTCAGCGACACACAACGCGCAGAGATCGAAGCTGAAAATGAAAGGCTCGTGAAGGAAGCGGAAGCTAAAACAGCAAGAGAACAAGAAGAGCGGGACAAAGCCACACGAGCAGAAGAGGTAGCAAGAGCCGAAGAAGTTGCAAGAAAAGAAGAAGCCCTAAGAGCTATGCAAGTAAACAATGCTGAAACATCTCAATCAGGAAGTTTCCAGCAAGAGGACGACGAAACACGTAACATAACTGAAAGGCTTCGCATCATAGAACAAGAGAGAATCGAAAGAGAAAAGAAGTTGGCCGTCATCGAAAAGACAGCGAAGCTAAAAAAAGACATGCTCGAAAAGAAAAAGCAAGCCCAACAAGTGATCAACGTAATGGACAGCAAGCTAAACAAATACAATGAGGAAATGGAGAACCTGAAGAAACAAGAACAAGACATGCACCACAAGACTCGCAAACAAACCGAGCACAAGATGGTGTACGAAGTAAGCAGCTCTGGCAAGGACAACCAGCCACGCATCATCTACAACGAGAACTCGCCTTTGAGCGAAGAGCTACAGAGTGAACCTTGGCCGGTCAACTTCAAAATGCCGAAGATAAAGGCATACCAAGGAAAAACATGTCCAAGAGAGTTCCTCATGTCTTTCGAAGCCGCAGTAGAATCTGGCGGAGGATCAAACTCAACGTATGCGAAAGCTTTGGTGATGGCAGTCGAAGGAGTAGCAAAGACATGGTTCTCCACTCTTGAACCAGGATTAATTAATTCTTGGTCCGAATTAAGAAGAGAGTTCATAAACAATTTCCAAGGCTTCCAAGCATCAGAAATTCATCAGGGAAGACTATTTTCTTGCAAACAGAAGCCAGACGAAGGCTTAAGGGAATACATGCAGAGATTCATGAAAATAAAGTCAAGAGCAAAGGACGTAGGAGCTTCGACAGTTATCGATGCACTGATGGAAGGCTTGAGGGCTGGCCCTTTTCACTCTGCACTAACAAGGAAGAGACCCAAGACTATCTTCGCACTACTAGACACCTTCGAAAAGTACGCGAGGTCGGATGATGAGTTCCGAAGAAAGAAAGAAGACGAAAAGAAACAATCTCAGCTAATCAAAGATGAAAAGAAGTACAAAGAAGAAAAAGAAGCGAGCCGAAGCAGGAGGCACGACGATAACAGAGACAGTTCAAGAGATCATAACAGTCGAAGGGTACACAACCTCGAAAACAGAGAAGAAAGGGGCGACGAGAAGAGAACCAAAGACGACGAAAGAGGGAAAGAGCGAAGCAACCATGATAAAGATTGCGAAGACAAAAACAAAGAAAACAATCAGAGAAGCAATTCTCGCACTCCATACTGTGAGTTGCATGGCGAAGGAAAAGGTCATACAACAAAGCAGTGCCGAAATTTTCAACAGCTCAAACAAGAATGGACTGCAGACAGAGAGGCGAAGAAGGCCATCAGGCATACAAGTAACTATCGCGAAAATTGGTCACAAGGGAACCCAATGTCATTGTACCCTTCGCACTCTGTCAATCATGTTGAATCTAGTAGGCACAACAATATGCCTACTCCCAACCTCAAAGCCTGGCAGCATTGCCACCGCCACCAGAAATAAATCAGTAAAACAATGGAAGAAACACAGAAACAAGCTACACGTCTCAAAGACAAACCATCAACGCTATCTCCGGAGGGTCGACCCAGCAACTAGATTCAAGAAGGGCCAGGAAAGAATACATACGAAGGGTACATAACGTGTCATCAAGGGCTCCGTTTGTAAAAACCAAGTGGTCCCATGTCCATATCACCTTCGAAAAAGAAGACGCAAGGGACCTGGATCAACCTCACTCAGACCCATTGGTCATCAAGGAAAATATAAAAGGCTTCGACGTACTCAGAATACTTGTCGATGGGGGAAGTACAGCTGATATCCTCTTCGACGTACATATAGAAAGTTGAAGCTGGAAAACGAAACGCTACAACCGGCAGGAATACCATTAATCGGCTTCACTGGAAAAGTTATCCAGGCGCTGGGAAAAATTAACCTACGAGTAACCTTCGGCGAAGGAGAGAACGCAAGAACTGAAGATGTGACCTTCGATGTGGTCGACATTGTTTATCCTTACAATGTAATCTTCGGAAGGGGGTCCATCAACAAGTTCGAAGCGGCCATACATCAGGGCTATCTATGCATGAAGATTCCGGGTCCTATCTCTGTTATCAACGTCCTCGGAGACCAACTTCAAGCAAGAAATATTGAAGATGGCGAAACCCCTGGGAGGAAGAATGTCGATTTCATCCAAAAAAAGCAAAAAGCCCCATCGCTCAAGACCTTCGGACTGAAAAATTTGTCCATGATATATCAGAGATACATGAGCCGTGTCTACCAAGAACATTTCTTCGGTAGCACGCGCGATGGCTATGTGTAAAAACACAAAACTCGCGGGGGGTGCACTCTTTTTCCTCACGAGGGTAGCCCTGCGAAGGGTGTGAGGTTTTTTAACGAGGCACCCTCCAAGACTGTAACACAGTTTTATAATTACTTTTTACCCTCAAAAAATTCCAGAGCAATTTCCTGGGGGGCACAAAAGAGCCAAGGCTCAAGAAATGAAGCTTCGAGCTCAAAAACGATATCTGGCAAAAGCCTAGAGAATCCGAAGGTTACACCAATTAAGTACTTGGTGTAATCTCAGTTTGGATCGATGTATCACGAGGGATGATACAAAGCCTCCAGACAAGAGTCGAAGGGAAAGATAAACTAAGAAAGCCTAATCTACCCAAGTATCGACAAACAGAAACCTTCGCAAAAGGAAAAAAGCGCGATCCTTCGCACGAAAATGTTCAAGTATCAAAGAACGAAAACACGAAAACTTGCGCTCCTTAAAGGAAACACAAGGTCATCGTGCAAGAAGCAGTAAAAGCTTCAAAAGATATTGAAGAAATCTTCTCTCTGGCAAAGACCTTCGAAAGATTACTCCAGAAGAAAAGCTTTATTAAGCAAAAATCATTGTTTAAAGGGAACCATCGTCAGGTTCCTGCTTTACAATAAGCCCTAGTTCTAACAGCATTTGATAAATAATGCTATACTCATCAAAGTCAAACCCACTCGAAGGCGAGTAAGGCCTCTGAAAAACAGCGTCGACTACTCCAGACGAAGACATCCGCGCAACATGCGAAGCTGCATCGAATCCATAAGATGAACTTTCGCGGCCAGCCGAGCGACCGCGACCTTCGCCTATTTTCCTAGAAATCCCTCGGCTAGGAGAAGAAGCATCACGAGACTTACGACCCCCAGAAACCTCAGAATCAGGAGGACCAAGTCTGATGACACCAACAAGGCTACCAGGAGGGAGAACATAACCTTCGACCCCTTCGACAGGGGACAGAGGATTAGAGTCAGCAGACAAAACAAATTTCGAAGAAGACGAGCTCAAAATCTCGATAGCATCTTCAACACGAGCCTTCCGAGGAGAAGAAGGCCCAGCAGAAGCAAATTCGCTCAACGAAACCTTTGACGAAGGCTCCGAAGTAGCAAACCCGCTCAAAGAAAAATCAGACGAAGCCTAAAGTCCAAAAATCAAGCAAAAATTAATCAAAATAGCATAAAGTTTACAACGATTATAACAATTCTCAACAAGATACAAGTTCGAAGGGATCATGTAATCCCTCTCTCGAAGCAAAAATAAAATTGTTTATACCTCACTCTGAGGTAGACGACCGACCGACTGCACTCGGTTCCAGAAGGATTCGTCAAAATGACTGGCGACCTTCATGAGAGCTTCAACCACAGGACGGGGAGTAGAATCAACGGCAAAAAATTTAAAGTCGTCAGAAGCAACCTTCGCCAAAGCATTGCTCCCTTCGACATCGAGAGAAAGGAGGAGGTCCCGAACAGCCAGATGAACGGCATTCGTAGAGAAGGCCCTACAAGCCTTCACCACGTAAGGAATATTAACAGAGAGCCAAGACTGACGCTGCTCAGTCGAAGCACCCTCAGGGATCTGATCAGGAGTCGTCCCCACTGAGATAAGAGCGTCCTGAATGTGACCGCAAAGAGAAGACAGGCGAAGCTCTTCAGCCTCAACAAAAGAAACCGCCTCCTGATCCGCGGTTTCAACTTTTCCGCGAAGGACCCTGTTGGCCTCCAAAGCCTCTGCAAGGGACGAATCGAGATCTTCCAGTTGTTTCTCTAAGGAAGCCACCTTCGTCCTAAAATCCTCAGTGGATTTGACAAGGGTCTCCTTCTCAATAGAGAGATAAATCACACATTTTTCGCTAAGAGCAAGTGCATCCTCTTTCTCCTTGATCTTCGCTTCAAGAGTCGACAGATCCTTGCGAAGCCGGTCTCGATCAGCCCTCGCCAGAGTCAGCTCATTAAACTGGCGAAGGGAGGCTTGGGTAATAGCAAGCGACTGACGAAAATAAGAGCGAAGTTAGAAAGACAAGCAACTGAGTAAATACAAAAATAACAAACCACTTACCTTCATCTGCGAAGATAGTAAAGACTTGTACAGAGTATCACCACCCTGAAGTACGAGTTCATTCTCCACTTGGGGAAAACGAACCCTCTCTGCAGCAGCAACAAAGGGCGCAGCGGCCCTGGCACTCATAACAAAGGTGTTCGAAGGCACCTCGTCACAAAGAGCTAAAGAACCCCCAGCAGCTTCGACTGAATCAAAAGTCATGTCAAAAGGGAGAAACTCTCCAAGCATTGCTTCAAAGACTGAGTGTAGGAAAAGGTCACCACCTGCTGAAGGGCTAAGGGGCTCACGAAGCCCGACACCCGGTTCCGAAGGAAGTTGAACCTGGGAGCGATCTGTAAGAGGTCCCAAGTTATCAGCAATTTGACGAAGCTCAGCCATACTAAGAGATGAGAGACAACCTTGAGCAGAAGCTTCGGCTACACTCTGAACAGGGGCGACAGGAGGAATATCAGGACCCTTGACACAGGTCTTGTCCTGGATCTTAGCCTTTGATCCGGATCTAGTAAGAACAGAATCAGCACCCTTCGAAGCCTTGTCCTGAATCTTGGCCTTCTCAGCGGCACTGGCATCATGGACGTCAAATGTAGAAGCAGAAATATCCTTTGCAACAAAAGAAGAACTCTTCGAAGTGACTTTCTTGGGGATAGATTGAACTTTAGACCCAGAAGAATTGCTACCCCCATCCTCCGGAATGGAGAACAAATCCAATGCGGAGCGAATCACCGGAGGCTTAAAAGCAAAAGATGGTTTCGCTGAATGTGAAGTCTTCGGCTGATTTGCTGAAGGAGCAGCAGCACCCAAAGCCGTCACATTAGCTTCGCTGACAGCTTTTTCTTGGCTTGCTCTTCGCTAGATCTTCGGCTGCCAGACATCTTGAAAAAGGACGAAAGGAAAGGATCTCCTATTGCGAAAGGGATTGGAATAAGCAAAGAAAAGAAGACGCGCAAAACATGCGATTGAAGAAACAGCGCGCCCACAATGAAGATATATAGAAGGGAAGCGACTATCGGGAACTGAAAAGAAGTACGGAATGAAAACGACAAGACACGTGTGTGGATCAGAAAGGCACACGGTGTAATCATAAATTAGTAAATAAAATTGCCTCCGGATTTAGTTACACTAATAACACATCGTCAATTGAGGGCTAATGTTGGGAACTACACCGAAGCCCCTCTGACCCACTCGAAGGTCAACAGCCACCAGCGAAGGAAGAATGAAAGAGCAGATGGCACAAGAGCCCGAAGCTACCAAGCTAAGAGCCATGCTAAAGTAGCCGATGGCATGCATGTAAATATGATCATCCCGCTCCCTATAAATATGGAGGGGGATGATCCTATAATGACATCTGTTTTTTGGAGCCTCGAGCCAAAGACAATCATTTGCACCGCACTTGATCCTCTCAATACTCCAAACCCATTCGCCCGGCATCGCGGGCAAAGGAGGGCTTCGCACGCCTAACTACAGGGAACCTGACCGAGAACATCTTCGTCCGGCATTGCGGACAAAGAAGGAGGGCTTCGCATCATTCAATAGACGACGATATCCACCAAGGAGGGCTTCGCAGGGCAATCCGAAGGCACAGGAACCCATCGAAGGCTTCGGGCAAGCAAGACTTCATCAACACTCCGTTGGAGGGCTTCGACACGTCACACACAGACCTTCGATCCCCCAACAGTTTTCAAGATTGTGTACCCTTCGACTGCTATGGTCTCTAGAGTTTTCTTTGTTTTCGTCATGCCTTCAACTTCGACTTGATTCTATGTCCTTTTTAGCTTTTTTCTCGTCTCTTAGCTGCTGTGTCTGTCTCTTTTCGTCGTCTTTTTTCCTTCTGAATTCATCGTCCGATCTTGCATACCTTTCAAAGATGTCAAGCAACCCGAAGATTGTGGTTGGTTTTTTCCTTGCAAACGAAGAGTGGAACGGTCCAGACCTCAATCCTTCCATTAGGGCATCAATGACTGTGGAAGCTCCTACTCCTCTGGCCTTCGACTTGATTTCCATGAACCTTTGCATATATTCCCTGAGGCTTTCATCGTTCCTTTGCTTGTAAGAGAACAATTTTCCTTGATGGACTTCTTCGGCTTGGTAGCCTTGAAAATTATTTATGAACTCCTTTCTCAACTCAGACCATAATGTGGAGAACCAAGTCTTGGCAGTGCCCTCAATTGCCATCACAAGTGCCTTCGCGTATGTTGAATTTGTACCTCCGCCAGATTCGACTGCAGTTTCGAAAGACAACAAAAATTCCCCTGGATCAGATTTTCCTTGATATGTTTTAATCTTTGGCATCTTGAAGTTGATAGGCCAGGGTTCATTTTACAATTCTTCGCTTAGAGGTGAATTTTCATTGAACATCGGGATTGGTTGAGCATCTCTGCTTGTGCTGTTTACTTCGTAGACAATCTTCCCTTCGTTCTGCTTTTGCGTTTTTTTGGGTGATTCTGACTTAGCTTCTTCAGGTTGTTCATATCTTCGTTGACTTGGTTCAGCCTTTCATCCATTTCATCGATTTCCCTCTGTGTTTGCCTTATCTTTTGCAGCATGTCTATCTTCAGTTTGGACTTTTTTCTACGATGACTAAGTGTTTTTTCCCTCTCAAGCATTTCTTGCTCCAAAATGCGAAGTCGTTCTGCTATAGAATCTGCTTCATCATCTGCTGTTTCGTCACCCTCCAGAAGGACTTTTCCTACTTGCGAAGCGTCTCCGTTGTTGTTTTGCATTCCTCTTAGAGTTTCCTCCTGCTTTAGAGCTTCCTCCTGCCTCGCGGTTTCTTTGGCTCGAGCAGCCTCCTCAGCTCGTGCAGTTTCGGCTCGTGCTTCTTGTTCTTTAGCGACTTTGGTTTCCTCTTCTCTTGCGAGTCTTTCCTTTCCTTCAATCTCAGCACGCTGTGCTTCGGCGTCTATTGTTTTTGACGATCTGCCTTTAGCCATCTTGTATTTCGAACGTGGTCGAGGGTTCAACCCGCGTGACAGCGCCAAATGTTGAGGTCTTGAAGGTCCAGGTTGGACTCAGCGAAGCCCTCCAACAGGTTATATGAGTGTGTCAAGCCCTTGCGAAGCCCTCTGCGTGTCTTGGCGTCCGAAGATCTCCCCCGCGAAGCCCTTCTGACGCCTTGTCGGCCTTGGGTTCCTTGGCGAAGCCTTCCTGAAGTATTAATGTCCTTGGAATTAGGTTCTCCTGCCCAGACTGTTCCTTGGGTCTTTCGTTATGTGTAACTCTGAAGCCCTCCGTTGCCCGCGGTGCCGGGCGAAGGGGTGCGAGATGACAATCAGGTGCGGACAGAGTAAATGAAGTGCTCTTGGCTCGCGACCCGAAAAACATATGTCATTACAGGGTCTCCTCCCTCCATATTTATAGGGGGAGGAGAGATCGTTATTACAGTTATGACATTAATCAATTCTATTACGCCTCCTTGTAGTAGGCTTAGCTTTGCCATTGCTTATCAACCTTCGCAGCTTCCTCCTTTACCCTTTGCTGTTTCTTCTGATGCCTTTGCCTGGTAACTTTTATCTTTCGCATGGATCAAGAAGCCTTCGGCATTATCTTCAACGTAGAGATAAGGATCAGCTTGATCAACAAGCGAGCGCACAAGCACACAAGCCGTAGAACACAAGTAGAGCACGGGACAGTGTCGTGGTTCCAACAGCAATGACGAAGACCGTTCCAATGATTCGGCAGGTAGTTACACCAGATACACCGCTGAGCCGGCGGCGGCGCAGGCGACATCTGTCCTGCCTCGCCGGCCTGCCGCCGCACGCCATCTTCGTAATAAGCCTCCGCACCCCACTGACCGTGCAGTCGGCAACTCGCATCACTCAAGCGCCCCAACTCGCCCACCCACCCGAGTCCACCTCCGTCCACGCATGGCGTCCGACTCCGCCGCTGCGACAGTCGACGGCAGCGCCCTCGCGGGGCGCGCGCTGGCCGCGGCGGGCGCGCGACACATGTTCGGGGTGGTGGGCATCCCCGTCACCTCCCTCGCCTCCCGCGCCGCCGCCGCGGGGGTCCGCTTCCTCGCCTTCCGCAACGAGCAGTCCGCGGGCTACGCCGCCGCAGCCTACGGCTTCCTTACCGGCACCCCGGGCCTTCTCCTCACCGTCTCCGGCCCTGGCTGCGTCCACGGCCTCGCGGGCCTCTCTCACGCGACCGCCAACGCCTGGCCGCTCCTCATGGTCTCCGGCTCCTGCGCCCAGGCCGACGCTGGCAGGGGCGACTTCCAGGAGCTCGACCAGATCGAGGCAACCAAGCCCTTCTCCAAGCTCGCCGTCAAGGCCACCACCATCGCGGACATCCCGCGCCTCGTCTTCCAGGCCCTCGCCGCCACCGTCTCCGGCCGCCCCGGCGGGTGCTACCTCGACATTCCCTCCGATGTCCTCCACCAAACCCTCCCCGAATCCGAGGCCGCGGCTCTCCTGGCTGCCGCTGCCGCCGATTCAACCGCATCCGCTTCTTCCCCTCCGAAGCACAAGACACTGGATGGGGGCATCGAGAAAGCTGCGGACCTGCTCCGGCGTGCTGAGCGGCCTCTTGTCGTGATTGGGAAAGGTGCGGCGTACGCGCGCGCGGAGGAGGCGCTCCGGAAGCTGGTAGACACCACGGGCGTCCCCTTCCTCCCGACCCCCATGGGGAAGGGGGTAGTTCCTGACGCGCATCCGCTCTCCGCCACCGCCGCACGCTCGCTCGCCATAGGTCAGTGCGATGTGGCTTTGGTCGTCGGTGCGAGGCTTAATTGGTTGCTTCACTTCGGCGAGCCGCCCAAGTGGTCCAAGGATGTCAAGTTCATACTTGTTGACGTCTGTGAAGACGAGATCGAGCTCCGGAAGCCACATGTGGGGATTGTTGGGGACGCAAAGAGAGTTGTGGAGCTTATCAACAAGGAGATCAAGGACAATCCTTTCTGCTTGTCAAGGTCACACCCATGGGTTGAATCCATCACCAAGAAGGCCAAGGACAATGTTCTTAAGATGGAGGCGCAGCTGGCGAAGGATGTTGTGCCGCTCAATTTCTTGACACCTCTGCGGATAATCCGAGATGCGATCCTTGCTGAGGGAAGCCCTGCTCCTGTCGTAGTCTCAGAAGGGGCAAACACCATGGATGTTGGCAGGGCTGTGCTTGTGCAGAATGAGCCAAGGACAAGACTGGATGCAGGGACATGGGGGACGATGGGGGTTGGATTGGGCTACTGTATCGCAGCTGCAGTGGCTGAACCTGAACGACTTGTGGTTGCTGTGGAGGGTGACTCTGGATACGGATTCAGCGCAATGGAGGTCGAGGTATGAATAAAAGCATTCGAAATTCTATTTTGAACTGCTAAAGTCCACAAGTTATTCCTTCGATTTGCATGAACAAACTGTCTGTCAGTACACTTTCTTGCCCCCTTTTGCTTTTCGCTGTTGCCCTGCTGTTATTGCTCATGAAAAGCCACGGTTGCTGGGTGGACATTATGTTATTATCAATATTTTGAAGCTACCAACAGACACAATCATGTGTTTAGTACCAACTTTGATGTTTAAGCCAAGTGCCAAACACCTGTATGACAATTAACATCATGGAGAACACAAAAGAAAACAAACAATGAAAAGATTAAGAAATGCTCTAATGGTTATAGCAGCTTTTGCAATTGTTTGTTTCGTGTTGTACATGTAAGTGAAGGTTATAACAGTGAAGGCAATAGCAATTAACTATACATTTTTGGAAATATGGATGATAACAATTCAACTGTTGTACACACAAGAGGCCAACCCCTGTTTCCTCGCTGCTCCAAGAGGAATATAGTTATCCTTGTGGTCCATCCTTATCAGAGCCTACATCCTACAGTGTACATTTGAATGCTTCTGCATATTATTGTGCCTCTGTAGTCTCATATTGGCCCTTGGAGAAACATGAAGACCTGCAGCTTCATATGAAATTCCAAACAAAGAGTACAATGTAACCTGAATTATAAATTTTAGCGGGATCCTAAAATATCACCGTGCCACTTATTTCTTTGTTGGCCATCAAATAGTTAAGTAGTTTTGCTCTTACTACAGCCTTGAACCATGCAGTCATATTTAGAATTTGGATCAATGCGTATTTGAATAGAACTTATTGAAAGCGTGCCATCTTAATCCAGATTATATCTAAGAACCTTCCAAGCTTTGAGGCATTCTTTAAGGAGGAAATTATAAGTCTCCCATATCTGCCACTGAAAAATTCCACTTTCCTTCACAGCCATCATTTCTAATTCATTTTCCCTTTGATGCCACCATACTAACTTCCTTTACAAAATGTCACCGTTATAGATCTCGTTCTTATTAGCTCTTTTGCAGTACCTTTCCCCTTGGGTGGCTCTTGATAGGGATAAAAATCTGCATGCCGCAAGAGAGACATGAATGAATCGAAACACAAGGTGGCCAACTGGCCATAGAGATCGTACGACCCAAGGGCACTCGTCGCCATGGTCGCTTGTTCAGCTGAAGGCGGTGATGACGTCCACGCGCTGGCTGTCTCCTTCCCAATACAGATGCGCTCCTGGACGAAATGGTGAGGCCATCAGCGTCCTCTAGCAACTCTGCAACCGTCGAGATCCATCGCTGTCTGCTCGGCTGCGCCATACTACGCCCAGGGTCCTTGCACGCGCACCGTCCCTTGCTCCATGTTGTGTGGCGCCCTGCCCCTCCCCATCTCTGTCTTGGACCGGCCCCACCAATCTCTGCCATGAGCTTCGCCGCGCACTGAGCTCCGCGTCAAGCATCACACGTCGATTTTTCATCATCGCGAGTTGTCCTCACCGAGATCCGAGTCGCGCGCCACTAGTTCCTCTTCGCCTCCGCCTAGTTGCTCGTTTCCGCCTCTGACATGCCCCACCACCCACCCATCTCTGCCTCGGGCTTCACACCGCAAGCTGCTCCGCCCTTATCTCAACATTGCATGCTGCCAGGTCCCTTCGTCGCCTCCACCTGACCGCTCTTTTCTGCCTCCACTTGCCGAGACAAGGGCTTCTTGCTGAGCGTGTCGCCGGCTCACCATTGATTCCTGCCTCAAGTCAGCATGAAAGAAAACTTGAGACGAGATTACCAATGTCATTTTGTCTGCCCTTAGTGGCCATTAGTAAAAAATGGCACAAAGGGTAACAAAATTAGAAACAATGGCTCTGAAGGGAAGTGAAAATTTTCAGTGGCACATAAGGGAAATTTATATTTCTAATGGCATAGAAAAAAAATTCCTCTTCTTTAAATGTTGTCTTAGATGTCCTCCACAGTGGGCGATTCATAGGAGTTATTCTTTATTTTAATTATTTAATTGTTAAAAAAAATGAGGATTTGTCTGAGTCAAATATCAGGATATTGCCATTGGCAGATATGTGGGTCAATCTCAACCAATTAGATAGGAAGTGCAATACAAAAATATAGATGTGTGACCTTATATCATTATAGAGACAAACTGCTCATTCATATTCAAACAAGTAATTTTTTTTTGAGGGATTCAAACAAGTAAATGTTTATGTCCAATGCCACCTAATTGACCCAGACCTTGTACTTAGCTATGATTGAAATGTTGTTGTAGTGAGTGAGCATATGCATGGTTGTCTGAGCAGCAAACTTGTGGTTTGTTTATTTACTTTTTTGTTAGTTGTTTTTTCTTATACCATCTTTGTTTGGGTAAATTTCAAATGCTTCTCTATCAACTTGGTTTTGCTCACCTTTTTGTTGACCTTGATTTTTTTTCTTCTCTGTATGCTAGCTAGTTGCTTTGAATAAGTTGTGGTCTGATAAACTGGCTGGATGATATGTACTCCCTTCATTGTGATTTTATTGCCGTTCGTTAGCTCAAACAAAAAGAATAAAGGGAGTATACCTTATTATTTTTGCCACGCTTACGGAGCTGAAATCCCCTAATTTGTTCACTGTGATCTGTTTGTTTTACAGACCTTGGTGAGGTACCAGCTGCCGGTTGTTGTAATTGTTTTCAATAACAATGGTGTATACGGTGGTGACCGGAGAAGCCCTGACGAGATAACTGGACCCTACAAAGATGATCCTGCCCCAACTTCTTTTGTTCCAGCAGCAGGCTACCATAAAATGATGGAAGCTTTTGGTGGAAAAGGTTATCTTGTGGAGACACCAGACGAGCTCAAATCTGCCCTTTCTGAGTCGTTCCGTGCCAGGAAACCAGCAGTGATTAATGTTATCATTGATCCTTATGCCGGATCAGAGAGTGGTAGAATGCAGCACAAGAACTGAGGGTGTTCCGTTTGTACCATATGCGCAGGGTGCGACTGCGACTTAATAAGCAATGTCCTTCCGGTCAATTGTCTTCGACGATCGCTTTTGTTCTGCGTACAGATGTGACGCTCTGTAAACTTAGTTGGCCTGCCTGTTGAAATTAAGGCATCTTCATGCACCTGGAATAAGGATGTTCTTGGATAAATGGATAGTCATCCTTCTTTGGTTGCATGTATTGTATTATTATGATTGTCTATGAGCAAACACGAAATGTATAGTAACGAGAAGGATGCGTGGGTAATAAGTTTGTTAACATGTATCCTTTTGTTAAAAGAAGTATGTAAAACTCTTCTAAAAAAAAAAAAAGATGTAAAACTGTATGAACTTTCATAGAGTGCATTGCAAAAAAGGTCAAACATTTTTTACCATTTCATAAGGAATTGTGAGCCACTCTGTTGTCAAAAATGTAATCACTGTGCCGCTTTCCGTAGTTGCATATCCTAGCAACAGAAGTGTTTGCATTTTCTTAAGACTTATTTTCAAGCCATATCTGTTTTTTCCTCTTGCAGAGGAGACTTATTTTCCAAGAAGGAAACAGGGCCTTTAAATGAGATGACCATGAACTTATGCAGAAAGCTCTCTCATTCCATTAGATCAGGGACACTATGTGTTTTCTCCTCCTTTTTTCCAAACCAGGATTTCAGCCCAACTCGTAATTTTAAGCCGAAGAAACAATTGCGGCATGCCACAGCCCACCGCACAAGAAGCCCAGCCCACCACACGCGCCAACAAAACCTCCTAAAACCCTATTACCCGCCGCCGCCCTTCTTCTCCCGTCCCCTCGACCACCACCCCACCGCGGCGCCCTCCCCGCTGCTGCCCAAGCCTGGACCAAGCGGCGCCGAATCCACCGCGCCTGCCGCCAACTCGCGAGCTGCAGGTCTGGCTCCTCGGAACCCTAAGCTCACGTATGGGGCTGGTTTCTTCGTAGATTGTTGTGATTGCGTTGTTCCTCTGTTCAACGAGACCTCTGTTCGATTGCTTCGTGCAGTCTCCCCCTGAACCTTACCTGATCCCGAACACCCGGCAGCGGCTGCGCCGGAGATGATCAAGAGGCGCTTCTTCAAGCAGGACCACGGCGACAACAGCGGCTCGTCGTCGTCGTCGTCCTCGTCGGGCTCGGATTCGGACCGGGACCCGGAAGAAGAAGAGGTAGCCGATGAGGAAGCAGAGGAACAGGAAGAGGAGCAGGAATCTAGCGGACACGAGTCTGGAGAAGAAGAGGAATTAGAGCCACAGGTCCAAAAAGAAAGTGAGTTCTTCCTTATGTTACCACATTAGTACATTCACATGTCCCAGTTGCTGCGCAGTTTGTTCCAGCACCTGCTGTTGGGAAGACATTATGTGGACAATCTTGGCGATCTTAGTTCTTTACTGTTCTCTAGGGCCTAGTCTTTTGCTGTGTGACGTGAGCTATCTAGTCCTGGTCTTATGCTTTTGCTGAACCCTGTGACTGTCTTGTAACAAACTCTGAACATGTTATTTCCGTTTGCAATGAATGAAAAGGGGCTATGCCCATCTCGTGAAAAAAAATTACATTCATATGTCACAAGTAGTCTTCGTTTCATTGGGTACCTTTCGTGTTTTGTGCAATTGGATAACCCCATGTGATTGGATGAATCAAGCCTAACCATTCAACATTTTCAAGCACTCTAATGTGCCGATCAATCCTCACTTTTTCTTTGATTACTGAATCTTTTGGATTAACTATGCCTGGACACTTACTACTCCCTCCATTTTTAAAATGTTGATGTTGCTTAGCTCACTCAAATTTGGGCTGAGCACCATCAACATTTTAAAAACAGAGGGAGTATTTTCTAGCTGACATGATGTCATTTCAAATTTTATTCTAGGATATTTTGTCAAACTCCAATTTCTAGTAAATATAATCCTGGTCACATGGAAGGAATTAAATACAGTTGCAATTAATTTGTTAATTTGTTCTGGTGTGTAACTTCTGATATGTTTATGTGCTGTATGAATTTTACTGTTTGTCATGGCAATCGGTACATGCTATATTTCAAAAAAAAAAAAAAATCCCACAGTGAGAAATTGAGATAACTTCTCCTGGATATTCTTGAATAACAGAAGTAAACCTGTTGCATGTGAAGAATGTTGATTAAAAATTTCCTTCTGTTTCTCATGTCTTTCAGGTTCAGGATACCAAAGTGAGGACAGCTCTGGGAATGATGTTGATGGGCCTTCTGTAGGTATTCTTTGTTCGACCTGATCGGTCTTGCTTATATGAATATGGAGTTTGGCTTCCTTTCCCCTCTATTCTGGGTAGCTTTGACAGATGTGTAACCTATGTGACTTAGGCTAAGTTGTATTTTCTTGTTACCATAAAGCAGATATGTCATTTCTGACTTAATGAAATATTTCCCCTCTGTTCGTGGATTGCTATCTTTTGCTTCCTTTCTCGAGATGGGGCTCGTGCTCGAATTTATGTTTTATAGGGTGATATTATTTCTGTTTATAAAAGTTGGGACTCCATGGTCTCCCATGGCATCTTTTGTTTGCCTTGTCTGGATGGTGTTCACGCTCGAGTACAAGTTTTCTTTTGCCGTTACATTTATGCTGGTGAAGCCTAATAGGGCAAATTGGGTTCAAGAACTTATAACTACCTTAACTGATGCATCTTCGTAGTTGATTCCTGCACAAGTACTAGTATGCCACCTTCACTATGTTGTTCGTGACTTTTGAGGGTCTATGGCTGTCAGTGGGAAGGGAAATTGAGTGTCTGCCTTATGGCCTGCTGATATCTCAGGTTGTGCGCCCTTTTGTTGTATTATGAGATTTTCTTACATGCTTTCTTGAAACCTTCACTGCATGGTATAAGATAAATGAAGTTGCTCCTTCTGTGACCTATCAAAATGTAACACAATATCTATAAGTGGCACCTATTGTGTCCGAGGGCTATTTTCATTGTCACACACTTGTGCCACACAATTGATACTTGTATCCATATATGATTTGTGTAATCTTTCGTTAAGTATAGAAGGAGCAGACTGCACCTTTTGTTAATGAAGTTACCTTTTCCCTGTCATATTTTGGATATCTCATAGATTCTTAAAATTATACAATGCAATTTTTTTTCTTGACTTGTATTTTGTTTGGTTTCAGATGATGATGAGGATGAGCACATCAGCCCAAGGATTAAAGAACATCCTGAGATAAGTTTGCCTGCTAAGAAAGCTTCTTATGGTAATGTTGACTCTACCAAAGATGCTGCTGAAACAGATGATGCAACTGAGGCAGATTTTACCAACTACATTCTGAAGTGCAAATCTGTGTATAAGTGCAAGCTCTGCCCTAGGATCATGTGCTTAAATGAAGAGATGGTCAGGGTACATCTCAAATCAAAGGTAACTGATTCTGAGGAATGAGAATAGTTCTCATCACGCAAAAAGAGGGAAAACATTGGAACAAAATTGATGGAAATGCCTGTGAAAGGAAATGTTATAACATGCCTTCATTTCGGTTTGTCTATTGTAGAGGCATGCTCGATCGAAGAAACTCTTAGGAGAAGGGAGGCTTAAGCTAATGCTCAACAGTGATGGTGAGCTGGAGGAAGAACAGGAGACTCATGCTGAACGACATGCTCGGACTATAGCTCTCGCCCAGGTATATGTCCTGTTTAAACTATTGTCTCCTGTTTAAATGACATGCTGAAAATAGCAGGACACTATCAAACTGAACGGGGTTACTTATATATATTTTTGTGTGTCTTTGAATATTTCAGCAAGTTCAAAAAGCAAAGAAGGATTCCGGTAGGCAGCGGCAAAATCGAAGAAGGAAGAAGGTATTTTGTTACTTCTTTGTGCATGTGCATTATATCTTTCAAGCACATATCGAAGGCTTTTAGGCATTATTTAGAAAGGCCTATTGAGCTCAAAGCTTGTGCAATATCATGTCATCACCATCATGAATGATCTCTAGCAGGATGCCACCGCTGAGTTCATTTTAGGATATTGACTACACATGAAACAACTAAGTTTATTGTAGTATGGCATGCTTTGTTTTTGTCAAGCACATGTCGAAGGCTTTTAGGTGTCGTTTCAAAAGCCTATTGAGCTCAAAGCTTGTGCAATATCATGTTATCATCATCATGAATGATCTCAAGCAGGACATTACCATGGAGCTCATATTAGGATGTTGAATACACTGAAAACAAGTAAATTTATCGTAGTATTGCATGCTTTGTTTTTGTGAAGCACATATCGAAGGCTTTTAGGTGTCGTTTCAAAGGCCTATTGAGCTCAAAGCTTGTGCAATATCATGTTATCATCATCATGAATGATCTCGAGCAGGACATTACCATGGAGGTCATATTAGGATGTTGAATACACTGAAAACAGCAACAATGTTTGTAACTGTAGTATTGCATTAGTACTTTCGTGTAGCACATATCGAAGGCTTGTTAGGCGTCACTAACAGCCTACTGAGCTCAAAGCTTGTGCAATATCACCTTCTCATCGCCTCCACATTCACTGATCTTCAACAGTACGCCACCATGGAGGTCATACCGGGATGCTGAATACACTTAACAACAATTGCACGTGCATCTGTGGTGTTGCATCATACGGGTAGTCAAGAAGATGCTCACTCAGCCCATTGTATTCTGATACTCTTGCATTGTTATCTGTTACAGAGGTCACAGAATCCTCAGGAAAAGAAACAAGAGGCGCAAAAATCTGATAAAAAACGGCGCAAAACTGAAGGATGAGTGGGTGCCGCAGTGATTGTACTTACGTTCCCTTTGCTGGGTCAAACTTAAGCTACTAAATTGTTTCAAACTTGGTGATTACAATATTTTGTTGGTTCTACCTTCCTTTTCAGTCTTTGTTAGTCACTGTTTCGAGTGTGATGAAATTAATTGAAATGAAAGCCGATAAGTTGTCTGCCCTTTTAGTGATTTACTATCTTTATTAGTTCTTTTTGTCTCGTTTTAAGTGTGGTTACCCCTAAAACTGTATAGGTTGGTTTTTAATTTTATGAAAATGTTCAAATTGTTCCCTAAAAGTATCTCCCGAGTTTGCAAAGCCCTCTAAACTACAAAACGGTACACTTAAAACACGTTCTGTGGTGTCTGATCGTGATCTGGAGAGGCGAGGATGGTCATGGTCGTGTGCCACATGGTGAATGCCGGACTGGAGCACCAAACGTAGTGAACACCGCGGCAACAATGGGGTGTGGGACATGTAGTGCCTGATGCCTAGCTAAACCTCAAGCCGGCTTCAAACAAGAAGCACAAGACTCGCGACAATGCAAGCGGAAGATGTAGGTGACGACTTAGCATAACGTGGCAGTAATTAGTAATTAATAGCACCATAATCCAGAAGCAAATGGTGAAAATGCGATGGTATTTGGAATTGTGGGGTTAAGTAGACGATTTATATAGTTTAAAGGGTTTTACAAACAACATTAATATTTGGAAGATTTTTTGTTCAGTAGTTTGATCATAAGTAAGTCTAATATCCTTTTGGCCGTTTATTGTCATTGGCTTATTACACAAGCGAAAAACATCTCGTAAGCTAAAATTTAGTCCCTCTTTCCACAAATATAGTGTCTTTTTTTAGATTTTTCTTAAGTCAAAAATTTAAGCTTTGACCAACGATGTATATAAACATATATCGTTTCAAACTAAAATAGTTACATATTATGATAGTCCATTCCACGATGAATTTAGTGAATCATTTTTGTGTTGTCAATATTTACAGTATTTTTTCGTTATTGATAGTCAAATTTCGTTTAACAGAGAAAGTAGAATTTATAAAGCTATCATCATTGTAGAATTTAACAGAGAAAGTATAATTTATAAAATAGTAAAATTTCGTTTAGCAGTTTTGAGATAGATAGACAGAGAGAAAGAAAGAGCTCAAAATTTCTTGTGTGTTAAAAGTATTGACCAGCTAGTGTGTAAAAAGCGATACGTCAGGCCCGAACCCGAAGTTCCCCCAACTCGAAATGACGTCCAGGCCGCGGCGCCTCCCCGCTCCCGCCCTCCCCAGCGACGCCGCCGCCGCCAACCTTTCGCTCTCCATCCTCCGGGGACCTGATCCTGCCCGCCTCCTAGCGGCGGGCATCACCCCGACTCCCGCCCTGCTCCAGCACCTCCGCCCCGCGCTCCATGCCCTTCCCGAATCCGCGCTCCCCGCCATCGCCCGCTGGGCCGGCGCTGCCACTGCCGTCTCGCTCCTTGCCTCCCGCAGCCTCTTCGCCGCAGCCTGGCGCCTCCTCCTCTCCTCCCCTTCCCCGGCCCCTCCCCTCGCCGCTTTCGCCCCGCTCCTGCGCCGCTACGCGCGCCTCGGCCGCGCCACCGCCGCTCTCCGCGCGTTCCGCTTTCTCCGACGCCATCCCGACCGCTACACCGTCGACGACGAGGGCGATGAATCCTCGTCTGCCACTGCGGTCTCCCCGTTGATCCTCACCGTCGACGCGCTCTGCAAGGAGGGCCAACCCCGCGCCGCCGTGCAGCTCGTCGAGCAACTCCGGCGGGAGGATCCCGGCTGGGCGCCCGACGTGCGGACCTACAACGTCCTTCTCAATGGATGGTCCCGCAAACGCCGCCTCGACAAGGTGGAGAAGCTATGGGCCGCGATGCGCAACGCCGGCGTGCAGCCGACGGTGGTGTCATACGGGACCCTCATCGACGCGCTCTGCGTCATGCGGCGGCCGGACCAGGCGATGGATCTCCTTGAACAGATGCGGGACGAGGGGATCCAGGCCAACCTGCTCACCTGCAACCCCATCGTGTACGCGCTTGCGCAGGCGGGCCGGTTCGGGGATGCACACAAGGTGCTCGAGAAATTTCCCCTCTACGGTGTTGCGCCCAATATCTCCACATTTAATTCCCTCGTCTTGGGCTACTGCAAGCATGGGGACCTTGCTGGGGCTAGCGGTGTGCTCAAATCGATGCTGGGACGGGGCATTTTGCCCACGGCGAGGACGTACAACTATTTCTTCATGGTCTTTGCTAGGAATCGTAGTGTTGAGCTGGGGATGAATCTCTATAACAAGATGGTCAACAATGGCTACGAGCCGGACCGGCTCACTTACCACCTCCTGATCAAGTTGCTGTGCGAGTCAAACCGGCTTGAATTGACGCTGCAAATGATTCAGGAGATGAGAACTAGTGGCTTTGAGCCAGATCTAGCGACCAGCACCATGCTGATACATCTGTTTTGCCGGCGCCAACAGTTTGAAGAGGCTTTGGCAGAGTTTGAGCATATGTTCGAGAGAGGGATTGTGCCCCAGTACATCACCTACCGGATGCTTATGAAAGAGCTCAAACGGCTCGGCTTGTTTGAACTGGTTCAGAAGCTCACGGATCTTATGCGCTCAGTACCACACTCGACTAAGCTACCAGGCAGTTACAGGGATAAGGAAGGGGATGATGCTATTGAAAAGAAGAAGTCGATATTACAGAAAGCCCAGGCCGTTTCAGATGTTTTGAAGGAGTGTAAAGATCCCAAGAAACTAAAGCTCCAAAGCCCTGAAGAAACTGATGTTGAGGCTGCAGATAGGATAGTAACCAGCATTAGGAGAAGAGTATATGGAGATGGCTGTAGCGTAAGACAAGCTCTTTCTTGAACGTTGATTTGCGATGTGTTAAAGTTATCAATATTGACTGGATGATAACGGTTGTAGTGTCAGTTGCATCGTTTTATCTGAACTGGTGATCTCAAGAAAAAAAACAAAGTAAATTGCATTGCTAGTACATGAATTTGTAAGCTGGGTGCAAAATAGTCATGAAATTATACATGTGCCGTAGTGCCAAAACAGCCCAATGAGCTAATCTGGTACAACTGAATCTTCTCATATTTTCTAAATGGCGAACCTCTTGTTGTGACAGCCAAAAATGACAGCCCCACCGCTATTGTTTGATTTTTGATCTATTTCATCTGCCTGTCTATTTTCAAGTAGCACTGTGAGAGAATGCACATTCGGTAACACTGCTGTTCAGGCCCTGGAGTTTCGATCATCCAAGCAGGACTGTGTTTGTGTTTCTGAAAATACGAAGTAAATATTGTAGAACTAATATCCAAGCATTTTAGTTTTAGATTTTCCGCAGCTTATTCTGCATCTACTTTCTAATTGATCGTATTAGTTACTGAAATTTTAATCCTTTTTCTTTCAGATAGAGACCATGGTGCTGTGAATTGCTTTTTGCTCTGGTGGTGTAGTTGTCAGAGGAGGCAAACAGATATGGAGTTTTGAATGTGATGAGCCCTACATAAAGCATGCTGCAAGTGAAGAAACGCCAGGCACTGTGAAAGTATCCATGGCAGTAGCCTTGTGGTGAACTGAATAAAATACCCGTCTGGATCCGGCCACAGGGGCACCGGATTGGACAATGCCGGCGAGTCTGACAATGGTGCCAGTTGATGGTTAGTCTAATTTATATGGTTCATTCTTATTTGAATATACGTTCTAACTGTCAAAATATACTTTGTTCACGTGTAATATGTAAAATTTTTCCCGGTTCATTGCTATTTCAATATACTTTTCTATATTGCTACAGAAATTTGGTCTTGCATTTTCAGGCAGTCCATGAGATTTTGGTAAATACTCAGTTGCAATCTTAGATTCTTAGTATACATAATATGAATCAAACTGCACAATGACCGGTGCTGACTACTTATTGAATACCAATTGCAATCTTAGATTCTTAGTATACATAATATGAATCAAACTGCACAATGACCGGTGCTGACTACTTGTTGAATACCAAATTATTAATTGCAACAATGCAACCACGGATTGTGGATCTCATTTGCTTTTTATGGATTGTAGTACGTGGTAATCCTGCTGATGTCCAGACGAGCCAAGAATTGACAGAAGCACAAAAACGGGATGTGTGAAATGCTAGAACCCGGGCTCGATATGCAATTAAGAATCCAGTTCTGAAGAGGACCAGGAAAGACATGTTGCCGTTGCAAGAAATGAACTCCAGGACATGCCGAGGTTAGAGAGGTATGTGATTATTATTCCGGTGACCAACAGGCAAGGTACCCAAGATACATACGTTAGATTTGGCCTTGCATTCTTACCCAACATGTGGAGAAGAGCATGAATTTCCAGTCAGCTGTACCGTTGTGGAGATAAATAGGCTTTTGTTTAAGCAGCTTGGCTCTGCATATAAATGTATTTGGTTGACAGTTTTATCTGATCCATCTTGCTCAACTTTAGTTTCATTAAAAATTATGCTTGGACATTGAACTACGTACTGCTCAACTTTAGTTTCATTAAAAATGATGCTTGGACATTGAACTATGTACTGCTCAACTTCAGTTTCAGTATTGATTAAAAAAATCTTTGGTGCTAAATGAATATACTTATGCAACAGACGATTCACTTGCATCTAGACGTGATGGGGATGAAGGAATCCTCGACCTGACAATACAAACGGCTGGTGAAGTTGCACCTGGTGTGTGCTATATG
This sequence comes from Eragrostis curvula, assembly GCA_007726485.1. NCBI lineage: Eukaryota > Viridiplantae > Streptophyta > Magnoliopsida > Poales > Poaceae > Eragrostis > Eragrostis curvula. The sequence continues at coordinate 386,921 of RWGY01000009.1, forward strand.
TATGTTAAATTATGTTTCCGCAAAATGATCTTTTGTATGCGTTTAACATTCCACATATAGCAAGGGGAAACATATTTACATTTAAAATTTCTCAGAGCCTCGTGTAGTAATTCTATTATCTGTTTTTCCCAGATAAGTGATGTTATATATGCGTTTCATTTAAAATTTTGTGCAAAGTTATGTTACATATGATCCCAAATTATTAATTGCAACAATGCAACCGCGGATTGTGGTCATTCTAAGTAAATATGAACATCACTTACGTGTGAAAGGCAATCTACATTTTATGCACTACTGCTACCACTATTCACCGGTTAGGAAAATACCTATTCTGCAATGCCCTTATGATTAAATTAGTATTATTATATAGGTGTTCTGATCTCATTTTCTTTTTATGGATTGTAGTAAGTGGTAGTCCCGCTGATGTCCAGACGAGCCAAGAATTGACAGAAGCGGAAAAACTGGATGTGAGAAATGCTAGAGCCCGAGCTCGATATGCAATGAAGAATTTACGAGGTGATTAATCATATTCTTGTTCTTAGCATCCTAGACCTTGCTCAAATCCTTAAAGAATTACACAAAGCAAGGAGGCGCCAAGGCCCAGGTTGGCCTTAAGGTGGCTCCGCCCAGAGTTGGACTTGGGTCTACTCATTTATAGGTTATGATTTTTTTTCTTTGCACTAATTACAGAAATAGACAACAAGATGCTTTTCACTTTTCACAGTTATCAGTGACCCGTTTAAAATTTACCAGTGCACCAATATTGGTTGTTCAATTTACCATTAAAAGTTTAAACTGTTTTCTAGGCCTTTCTATCAACTACAGTTCCGTATTAAGGGCACCGTACCCCATTGAGTTGTCAATTTCATCATGATATAAGCTGCTGAAGTATGAATACTCTCTCAATTTCCGATTATCTTGATTGGCAATTTGTTCAATTGACCATTTAAAATTTAATTCGGCCTTCTTACTACTATCTGCAGAAAATAATTCTCAATTTCTCATACGATGGATCACGGATCTGGTGATGCATGCCCAAAAGTAGTGATGCCCAAAAGTGACTTGAGTTAATCCATAAATGAGAGACGGCATATTGTAATTGTCAGATTATAAAGCAATACATAAGCTCAAACACGCTTAACGTATGTTCAATTGCCTTTCTCATATAATTTTGGCACTAGTGTCTGGTGATGTTTCATTAAGTTGAGATGGCCAGGACACACATATTTCCTCAATTGCATTTTTCATAGAATTTTGACGGCTGTCATGTGATGGCAACGTTGCATGGAAATGTATTTTGCTCTAAGTTAATAAAGTTGCCACCAATCTCAAGGTGAATTAAGTTTGTATGAACAATGTTTTGTCAACCAATATTAAAAAAAAATCATTTTGACCCCTTACCACATTACTTTAACTTGGGCACCTGGATATATTTCAAGATTAGTCTGCTCTTTGCTTCTGCCTTTTTTTTTTTCAACCATGTATCATCTGTACTCATATATATGGACGATTTCTCTTATATGATACAACTGAAGTATATTATCATTGAATTGTACTTCTATAGTTTCAATTTAAATATTTTTTTCGAATTCCCGGGGCAACACACGGGGCATCACCTAGTCTTCTCATATTTTCTAAATGGCGAACCCCTTGTTTTGACGGCCAAAAATGACAGCCCCACTTCGGATGGCCATAGCGAGGACTGACAAATTGCAAAGCAACAGTTATATCAGGAAAATGGAATAGTTAAATAGCATCTGGACCAAAACTTGCTGCTCACCAGCCCATTTTTCTTTTTCTTTTTGACGGTGGTCAAACATTATTTGAACTTCCATGTAAATTAGTGGAACTAATGATTATCTGTTCAAAACCTCAATAAACTTATTAGTTTCTTAATCGTTTGCAATCAACTATCCCAAATCCGCTAGGAGCCTAGATGTAATTTCGGTATTCTAAAATAATATGAACCAATCGTAGTTTGTGAGGTAGGAGATGGAGATGAGTATAATATGAACACGTCTGCTACTTACGGGCAGTGATATGGATTCTTAAATAAATATCTGCAGATTTGCTGTATGGTAGTAGATGGAGATGAGTATAATATGAATACAAATCTAATATGTACTAGTTACGGGTGAAATTACATCTACATATACTCAGAAAATGTTTGCTTAAAAACTTGCATAAGGCAAGGGATGAATTACCAATTAGGTGTATTTATCCCATTCTCGTCACCGAACCTAAAGTAAAGTGGCTTGAAGTTTGTTGGGGAATGGCGTTTTAGTGTCTCATTTAGTGTGTCTTGTATTGAGAAAGTAAAATTATATTCGAAAAGTAGAATTATATGTAAGCAAGAAAGAAAATAAAGATGAGTCACAGGCACGGTGGATTAACGACCATTGCTTTGTCATCGACATTTACAAGAAATTTACACATGTTGTGTTTGCCTCTCATGTCAATGACATCAGACATCAACCAATTGGGAAATACTTGTTACCATCTTCAAACTGAAACACTAGCAGATTGAACTAAACCCTTACGCTTGATACATTTGATGGTAGTGTGCATCCTTTTGGGACAGATGATTCAAACTAGTTGCAAATCGACATGTCCAAAACATCTGTACGAAAAATTGACCTTTTCTTTGGCCCCAAATCATGGTTTGTTGTGTGCATGGATTGAAGCTCGGACAACATAGTGAGGAGCTGGATCTTTCTCATTAATTAGAATTTGTTCTGGAAAGTCAACTCGTATTGATTTGAATTGGTAGCGCTGTATGACATCAAAAAAATGAATAAGTATAATAGTTAACACACACATTATACAATAACTATAATAATAAGTGGCTTGTCATACCGGGCCATTCCGCCACCAAAATAACCAGTGGATTAATAAACAAAATTTGGCAAAAAAGAATGCAATTGGTTCCTACTTGTAGTTTACTGAGGAACATATCATTATCTACTTCCACAACATATCGTAAAATTAAGACTAGTGTCAGGTAGAAAAATGATCATGTTAAACCAGAAAAAGTTTCTCATATTATATTTCTTTGAGTAAAGTGCATGGCCGGTCCTCGAACTTGTTCAGCCATGCCACTTAGGTCCCTATACTCTCAAATTGCAGTTTCGACTCCCTAAACTTAGCTTCGGATGCCATTTAGGTCCCTATACTCTTAAGATGCAAATATAGCTCCACAAACTTAGGTTCGGGTGTCATAGAGGTCTAATACTTTCAAAATACATCATTATCCTAATTAAAATGATTAAAGTTTAATTTTTTATAGATATAACATAATTATAGTTAAATAAACGTGAATTTTAACTCAAATGTGTGTATAGAACATTAACAAAGGCTTTGATGTTCTAGTTGATTCAAGTGAGCAGAAATAAAATAAAATAAAATAAAATAACAGATGTTAAACATTGTTGGGCCAAATTTTAAAAAGTTAAAAACTCTAGTGATAAACAATAAAATTAGCAAATAGTACAAACTCTGGGTGTAATAAAGAATACATATTCACTCCTAGTTTAATCACCTAATTTAGTCATTTTTAATTAAAAAAAACACTATATTTTGAGGGCATTGGGCCTAGATGACACCCGAAGCCAAGTTTAGGGACCTAGAGTTGCATTTTGAGAGTATATGGACTTAAATGACACCCGAAGCTAAGTTTGGAGAGCCAAAACTATAATTTGAGAGTACGAGGACCTAGATGATACGACTGGACAAGTTCAAGGACCGGCCATGCACTTTACTCTATTTCTTTTTAGATGCTGTAATTCTATGCACAAGAATATGTATGTATTGCACTTAGGATGGTACTGGAGTTATTTGAGAATATGTATCACATGTGCCATCCATAAGAAAATGGGGCAATTGCATTTTTACCATCACTTTGTTGTGCCATTGTGATTTACCCCCGAATCTGCTTTTTTGTGATTTTACCATAACTTTTTTGAACTGAGCAAAGATTCTACCATAAGTCTGTTACCTCCCCTTTGACGGTGTTAAGTGGTGAGGGAAAAGACCAACTTGCCCCTTTGTCATTTTACATTTTTGACATGAACTCATATACAACAGAATTTGAAGGTTTTTGCTATTTTGAAGGGAAAAATGTAAGATATTCAAATAGATTACCACGAATTTTAAATTTTGATAAAATTTGGTATGATTTCAAATCTGAAGGGTGACATCTTATTTTCTGCTAATTCAACATGGTTGGCTGATTTCTGCTACTGTAACTGCCAGACAAAGAGGCAATGACAGCAAAAAAAAACCCTACCAGACCTAGTAAGATTTTGCAAGCAGATTGATCATTTCACATCTAATGGCAATCCAATCGCAAACCAGATTTGCTTCACGATGATTACCAATGGCAGGAATCAGTACTTCTAAGTGCAAATTTCCAATAAGATAAGCAGGCACTTCGGTGCGCACCCGAATGCTTGCTCTGCTCGGCCTCGAGCTCCGTGAGGAAGAGGGAGAGCTGCAGGTTCTCCGCTCTGAGGCGGACGCGCTTGTGGCGGAGGTCGACGAGCTCGGCCATGGCGTCGCGCAGGCGGAGGAAGCAGTCGTTGAAACGCTCGGCGAACGAGGAGCTGCCGCCGCCGTGGTTGTCGGAGACGCACGACGTGGGCGAGCTGGGACGCCTCTCGTCCTCCACTGCTGCTGGAGTGTACATGCTGCTGGCCCGCATCGCCCGCGCCCCAGTGCCGCGTCGCGCACCCGCCGCGTCCAGCCGCCGCCGCCGCCGCCGAGCCTAGGGTTAGGGTATCGAAAAACAGAGGAGAGGGAGGGAATTTGGGACATTGGGATGCGCTCGGCTCGGGACAGGAGGGGGAGACGACTCAGTCGGGGGCAGTTTGGTCATCCTATGTTTTTCATTCTTTTTTCTAATCGTTCAATTTGTTCCATCTAACGGGAGAGGGAAAGTGATGGTAAACGGCACCTTCGCTTTGGAAAAGTGATGGTAAAAACACAAAATTATAGATTCGGGGTCAAAAATGCAATTGGCCCTCAGAATGATGGTAAAAACGCAATTTTCCCTAAGAAAATAGTTCTAAATTTTAACCTGTAGGCGGACACATGGCAAGCCTAGGTATAGAATCTTAGGGGATTAAGATCGATAACATAATGTTTTTTTGCATATCATTAAAGGTAAGTGACTGGGCGCATCAAAGGTGTACCTTCTCTTTCCATGAAGTATCCAGGATTCTGTAGTATGGTTCAAATAATACTACTCGATCACCCTCTTTAATCTATGATGGAAAAGAGTTAACATTAGCAAAGTAATATCATTTATTACAGAAATGATCCAATTAACTCAAAACGTATTTGCCAAGCCATTAGCTGCAAAAAGGAAAACTAGTGCAATATAAAAGAATGAACCACAACAATTAAATTGACCACTATCAATGAGTTGGGACTAACCCAGAAGCAACTATAAAGCATCCTAAAACACCTTGATCACCATTTCAAAAAAAGAAAACACCTTGCTCACCATAATGGTAAGTAATGTCAGTTCCACACAGTATATTTACTACTATAGAAGGCTTAACTAGTGAATCATAATCACAATAGTAGGCCACTGTCTCATCTTATAAGAAATACCTAACAAAACCCCCGAAAAATTTGTGTCACCAGCGAACTCCCTGAAACCAAACTCGAATTCAATCAGCGGAGTGGAGTGTTTGGTGCTGCAAATAACTTAGCAGTGTTTTATGTTCTCATTGCGGAATATAAAGGAACCTATGTACAAGGACTATTGGCCGTGATGGCCTCCTATGCGTGGACTGGCATGCGCCAGCTCAACTGACTCTTGACTGAATCAAACTTACTGAAATTAGAGTAGCTAACTACAGCATATGCGTGCAAGGATTAACTAACAACACACTCAGCAAAGCAAGGTTAGCATCAGCTCTTTGTTTGGTCTTTTTTGCCTCCCTTCTCCCAAATCACAACTCATGTGGCTGGACGACCTCAATCTGCAATAAAGAATTGAATTTGCATAGCGACAAGCTCAAATCCGTGCATCACAAAGTCAATTGGGAGCTCAATCTGAGTACCAGGAGCTCAATTTGCATGGAAATGAATTCACTTTGCCAACGGCGAACTCAATTTCCTTAGGATAATATACAATTCAAGAAGGAACAACTCGGTTTGGACTAGGTAGAGCTCAATCCCATGACATACAATTTCAGAAGGACATACTCTAGTCCGATCAAGAATAACTAGATTTGTGCGAGGAAGTGCTCAATGCCATGACATAGAACTTGATTTGGAGCTTGGGCGAGCTTAATCAGGTGATGACCTCCATTTGGGTACTCACCGTCCATATATGACACTTCGAGTTGTAGAGTAAGATGTAGCCCAAGCAAACCTTGTCGAACAATTCATCGCACGGGCAAGGAAATCATTGCTCGGCGTGCAAATTAACTAAGCAAGCGAGCTCCTTCAATGCTACCAAACACTGAGCCTTGCAGAGGCCCATAGTTGCCAACCCACCGCCCACCTAACACGTAGCGCTTACAATTCATCTTTCTCCTTTTGCAAACAGTTCTTTGGCTACTCAGGTTGCTATGATGGATTACATATTGTGTGTTTGTCATTAAAGTACTGAAATTAAAGCTGAAATTATTCTAATCCTGATTCTGGGATCAAGGTATTTGTCAAGACAACCACTATGAAGCAACAAATACTTGAAGAAAGGAAAAATGTACTAGAGAGCTGAGGTCTTACTGCATCATTTCGTAGCCCATAAACTGACAATATAAAATAAGACTGATCCAAGTCACATGTTAAATAGTACCTGAAAAATGTAGAGAGGAAAAAAAAAGGTGTCACGTTGACGTGTATGATACTAGACGATTCAATGGACGACGAAACAAGATAAAATGGCATTCCTAGCACAAGCTCAGTAAAGGAACAAAAGTGCACATACGCCCTTACTCATGTACATGATTAAAAATGCTTCAGTTTATCACAACCACATCATGAAATTATTAGAAGCAAGGTTATAGACAAACAAGGTACTTGATTCACTGTTTTTCTCTTATCTCCCTAGCTTTGCACACTCCACTAAAAAACAAATCGTTGTACCATTTTTCAATTATTATTTCGCATATATTCATTAACCCGAAAGTGCAGCTACAGTAAGTCGGTTTGCTACAGTACCTGCTACAACACTACTTCTATTAGTTTCCAGAACACACTCTACTAGACTCTACCAGCGCATTCTGCTATATTCCACAAACACAAGGATTACTTCTAACAATCTCCCCCTAATCCTTGTGTTTCTCACTTCATGGGGAGCACACAAAGGAGCTTTCTCACCACACTACCCTCATCCACCTTCTCCGGCGACACATGCCACTCTTCTGTCGCCATCTTCTCCAGCTCCGGCGACACACACCACTTCTCTAGCTCTGGCAACACACCGCTTCTTCTCTCCGGCAACACACGCCATTGAGCGCATCATCTCTGGCAGGACCGACACACGATCGACTGCCACATGGCCTCCACTAGCTTGCAAGCATGGACTGACACCTTGCATCACACGCCTTGTGCCAGCCACCACCAGCACGACAGCAACTAGAGGCACTTCATTACATTGACATTTATAGTAGTACATAGGAAGGAGGGGTGGGGAGTGGGGGCTAGGTGCAACTTCTCCTGGGTTCCAGAAACAGTAAGTCGGTTTGCTACTGCTACAGATCTACTTCTACTACCTCCGTTTTTAAAAATACGACACAGTTGACTTTTTTGTTACTTTGACCATTTGTCTTATTCACAAATATTTCTGCAAAAAGCTAAATGTATAAGTTAATCTTAAAGTGCTTTTGATGATAGATCCAACACAATATATATTTCATGTTAGGCAACTAATTATTTACATATATATTGTTGGTCAAAGTTTGATGGAAAAGTCAATGGTTTCATATATTTAAAAACGGAGGGAGTATTCGTTTCTGGAACACACTCTACTAGACTTCGGGAACACTCTACCAGCGCATTCTGCTATATTCCAGAAAAACAAGGATTACTTCTAACAGGTCCATACAAAAAGACCAGCATCAAGAATGGACTAGAGTAAGAGGGAGAACTTGCAAGGTTGTGGAATCGTTCATTGGCCGAGTCTCTCATCGTCGCAAGGTCACATCAGCATCAAGTGGCTAGGATCACAACATCGAGATAGTCAGTTGGATGATTTTGAGGAGCATCGCTCAGTTATAGCTAAAGATCAGTTAGCCGTTTGTTAGCAGTTGAGAATGCCTCAACTATACAGGCAGCCGGTCGTCATGTGTAATCCATCAATTAAGAATAATAAAGCTCCTTTGTTGAGGGTTGTTCTTCTCGATCGTGGCGAAGCTCCTGGCAAGGAGGAATAATGTCTCACCTCCCCCGCAGCCTCACCATCCTCTGTGTTCTTGTTGAGAGAGAGAGAGAGAGAGGGAGGGAGGGAGGGAGAGAGAGAGAGGGAGGGAGGGAGTAGCTCTAATCGCAAGTCTATCACTAATTTCCTAATTCAAATCCACTTTCCTAATGCAATCTAGGCTTCACCTAGGCACCTTGGGCCCTAAGGCGGCGACAGCATGGGCCCCACGGGCTGCCGCCGTCGTTGCGGTCCACCTTTTCGTCGTCATTCTCGTCCTGGCCCATAACCTCCACCTTCACTCTCCTCTACGACCCAACGTTCAGCCGCGCCATATCATGCAGTTTATTGATAATTCTTTTTAAGCTAACGCATACATTGTAATGCATATGCTTAAGGAAGAAGTTTTCATTGCTACAAGTTCAAAGAGTTTAAATCATAATAATAAATTCGATCAAAGTCCATCTTGTTCGTCCATGGGAACACAAAACTACTAAAGATTCAAGTTGATTACAAGTTTAACAGACATGTTATGGCTGCAATTAAAAACTCGACCAACCTAAGAAGAGCTAGATGAAATTTATAGGCACCCAAATTCGCGTTGAAGATGACTGTGTCCGCCCACATCCTTAAGTGAGCTCAGCTCAGGTACTTTATCGCTGCAATTTGGCTACCATACCTCCCAGATACAAATCAGTTTCAGTGTATGCAATTTATCAGAACAGTTTTTTTTTTTTTTTGAAATAGAAAGAATTATACCAATGAGTCAGTTTCACTTTCTATATTTCCATACCAAATAAAACTACCTTCTCAGCATACTTCAACATCAAGTATCATATCTTTGAACTACATTCATCCGTTTACTAATTAACATATGTGAACAAAGCAATCTGTTAAAATTTAAAGATAAATGTTTCATGCCATTTAGAATATACAAATGTACTAAAGTAGAAGGATACCAAAAAAGGCACAAAAGGGATATGCACGGGGACTTCTTCATGGAGATATTCATTATTGCTGCATGGCAAATTTGGAAACAAAGAAACAACAAAATTTTCAACAGGCAACAGCCAACCCTGGACTCGTGGACACACAATTTCTTTGATGACGCCACCCTCCAGGCACATAGAATGAGTGGACAAAAGAAAGACTCTTAACACAATCAACTTGTATAGATAATTAGTGCTATTTTCCTTTGCTGACCAGCTTTGCCCTCTTGGGCTTGCAGCCCTTGGCTGTTCTTGTACAGTTACTTTTTTCTTTGCATATATTAATATATAACTACCACAGCAGGGGCTTACCTTGCTGTATTCCCCTAAAAAAAAAAAGGCACGGCAAAAATAAAGCATGCATATTTAGCTTACTGAATTCTTAGGATAGGGCAACCTACAGTGGAGCAACATTGTCGTGTTTTATCAAAAGAACAATTTTCCCCAAAACAGCAACTCCTTTGTTCAAACCTTCTGAAAGAATGCGTATAGTGGCTTTCTTGTGCGACGTTTTTACTGTGACAGAACAATCATAAAATGCTCAAACAACAAGTCAACAAAAGCAATGTTTGGGGAAAATTATAGAACTTCAATATTTGCAGTGAAAAAGAGCATTACCCTTGACATTACTCAAGGATGACACCAGTGATGCTAATCTTTTGGAGTGTAACTGTCCCTGTGGAAGAGTTTTATAATACAAACAGATTAATATGTCTCTCATAAAAAGTAGATACATTAACAGTAAATGCATTCCCATACAACACCTAGCTAAGTAAATGTAAATTGGATAGTAAACTGATTCAGTAAATCATCTTCAAAAACAAGAGGAATCTACATCCAGATGAGTTATTATACAGAAAAGGAAACAGCTCTACGGACTATTTATTCACAACTTCATGTAGTAGGTGACAATGTGCAGTTCACAAAAGTTTACATTCAAATACACATAGAATGCATTCTTAGTTGAGGGGGCCAAGAGAAAGCAGCTCACTACAAATCTAAAGCTACTATCCACTAACATAAAGATGACCTACAAAACAACACTAACTCATGATTGAAAGAAAATCTGATCAACTAGCAGCCCATGCTTATCCTAAAGCCTGGTCACTAATTAGCTGAACTATACCCAGTGTTGAGGCCATCCAGCGACCAGTGCATTCTAGAACAGAGTAGTATCATGTTACACTGTTATTCATTATAAATGCGATCGTATTTAACTTGGCAACGTATCATATGAGAACCAGGTTCGTGTGAGAACTATGAGAACTTTAATCTGGGCCACATGATCTTGATTCAATGGGGCGCATGAATTCAGGTGGAAGGGGGGATTTGCAAAATCACCGCCCACTTAATCATACTTTTGCAAATTCCCCCTCCCACCTCTCCCTATGCGCCCCCTTTGGATCAAGATCATGTGGTCCAGATTGGAGTTCTCATAGTTCTCACACGAACCTGGTTCTCATAGGATACGTTGCCATTTAGCTTTGATGGAAAACATGAGCCAGATACATTTGCATTACAACAGTTGCAACAAAAGATTGTTCAGTTTTTGCATTTTGCATTGATATATTTGGTCTTAAGCAAAATCCCATAAATATATTTTGCTTCAGGACCCAAAATTACACACAGTCATTAAGTAGTTACCGTTACACGAATATCATATAGGTCTCTGATCTATATAATATAGGTATGTATATTGGCTAATGGTTACCTTCATTGCATTCTCTATCTTATCAAGGAGACTGATAATCTTCTGAACTTCAGTATCAGCACCGAGACCAGGATCTTTCAGAGCTGCAGCTTCAAATCCACAAAGGGCCCTTTCATAGTTCTCTAAGTATCTGTCGGCCTAAAAGGAATAGAGATAAAAACATCAGACATAAAGAATGTGCTGCATTTATTGGGTATTTGGAAATGATTAAGGTTTCTATATCTTTATTTAAAAACTTCAAAAATAAACCTGCCATATGTTGTCCCAAGTAACCCTTTCGCCACACTATTATAGCTAGATTTGCAGGACAATCTTTTTTTTTTCTTGAACACGCAGGACTTTGCAGGACAATATTGCCACGCAAAAAGTTTTAGCATGCCGAGAACTTGGCCATGCCACTCACAATAGCCTACCACAACCTGGACAGCGCATCGTGGGTAGCATGGCCAAATGTTTATTGGACAAAAATGATTAATTAAAGTTACACAAAAAGAAAAATAATAAATCATAATTTAGCTTATTCCAAACCCACTGAATTATCTGGGATACTCACCGTAGCAAAATTATAATAGAGGTCCGGATTCAAAATCATAGTTTTATCTTTCTCCTGTGCATAAAAAGAAACTCCACATTATCAATGTATAAATGAGCATCTAAAAAATGACTAGAAACTTGTATAAAATGGCAATATGTCCTGCACCTACTTCTCAGAAAACCAAAGAGAGGAAAAAAGTATCAAATGGCAACTTACAGCATTTTGATATGCTTTCACTGAATGATGAAGTTTAGTGTGATCCCAGGAACCTCCAACAAAGAAGCTAATGAGATAAGCATTACCAAGATTGTCTGCAGGTAAAAGGGAAAATGAGCATCATTTATATTAGGATTATATGTTCCATGCCAATGATTAAACTGCATTTCCAGCTGCTGACACTGTTTAGCCAAACAAACTTCAGCAGATTTAAAGAGTACAAGAACATGTTTTTGTTTGAACACATAAAATAAAAGTGATTGTTTGGATAAATTGGTAATGCATCCATTCAATTAAAAAGATGGGCCATAACAAGTATAGATGCCATCATGCCAGTTAATGTGTAACCTAAATTAGACAGTCAATATATATCTATTCCAGTCTAATCTTGTAATATGGAAGTAACAACAGATTCTCTACAGTGTAAGAAGCATGAAGTATAAGATACTATAGATTGCAGACACATTTATAAACTTTAAATCAATGAATATGAATAGATTCTCTACAGAAACAGAATTAATGCAGCAACTGAAGGAAAATAACTTACACCACGAATTGCCATCTGTGATGTCCAGCATTACAGCTTCTTTTGCATGCTTAATGCTCTCTTCGACTAATAGTGCCTGGTCTTCACTACCTGGAAAGACAAACCGCACAAAAAATTAGACAAGAAAATCAAAAATCTTCAATCGGAATGAATGAGCTCTCTTTATAGGAAAACATTGCGGTAATGGTTGAAATAACATACTTTTATAGCACTAGCACAAGACTCAAGTATCTAGCATAACCTATCAATGCAGCATTTCTCATGAATATTTCCAGTTTCCACAATCATATTAGAATAAGAGAGGACAAACTATAAACTCAAGATCATGTGTTACAAAGGAAATTCTCGAGTTCTGGTCCACTAAAAGTCCATCTGGAAAAATCTAATGTAAGGCCCAAGGCCCGTATGTCTTGCAGCCTGCTCCCATGCAGGAGAAACATGAGGCACCAAAACTTTAGTACCATATTGGTAGTCTAGAGAAAGTTGAACCAACTTAAAAGGCCATGGTTCCAAATGTTGAGTATAAGCCTCTGTGCGTGCCTGTTTATTCAGTTAGCGTCAGTCTTAGAGTTTCAGTCAATTCTGTTAGAGGGTCAGTTAGCCTGTTTGATCGAGTCCTTTCTTGTTCCTGGTATCTAAGAGTCATGCGCATAGTGTGTTGTATGTGTGCAAGATTAGCTGCCACTATGGCCTGTCTTAGCGCCCACTCCGGGCTTAGTGGTAGCATGTAATTAGGATCTATAAATAAGAGAAGGAAGAACAGAAAACGCTGCAACCTTTGCGCAGCACCAATCCACCTGTGTTCGTGTGTGTTCTTGTGAGTTGTGAGTTGAGAGCTTGCCTGGATTTCCAACACCAAATGCGTAATAAATTCGGGAAAACCCTTTTTGTGCGAAGCGAGTACTAAAGTGTGACTAGGTTATTATGTAGGTTTGGTTCACTCAGTGTGTGCATGGGCATAAGTGTGTCTGGCATATTACAACTAGACACAAGCTATTGTACTGAGAAAGACCTTTTGCCTTATTAATACACTACATTTATACATGCTCAATTCTCAATTGTCTCTCTAAATCTCCGCCCATTAATGCCCTCCCTATCTCCTATCTGATTATTAGCAAGATTTTTTTTCTTTGACTGAACAGAAAGTTATGGTTTAGAGGCCGCTGGTAATCTTGTTATACTTACTACACATCCGCATGAGTGCATGACAGAAGACAAAAGAAATGTCATGTTGAACTGACTAATTCAATTCTAAATAAAGAGTAATTTATCCTCTTCGATAGAATAGAACAGAATTCATCAAATGTTAAGAGTTAGGATAATTTTAGAAAAATAAGAGCTGGCATAATTGGTAACAAGATAACACACGAATCAATTGTGCAAACATTACAGAGATGTGGAACTTCTGTATTATAAATGTCATCCTCACCCTGAGCCATACTTCTTTCAAGCATGGAGAGCTGGCAAAGTATTTTCCTATTTGTGCCCTACAAAATAAATGCTGGAGAATTCAGAAATACAAAAAAGGACAGTATGCTGCTAACTCCTGGTTAAAAATTTACCTTACTCAGTGCTAACAAAAAACAATTCTTTGCAGCAGCCAGATCCCCCTTCTTCCAAATGCAGTTACCTAAACATAGCCATGCATCTACGAGAGAAGGATTCAGCTTCACCTAATATACAGTTGCAACAGTAGATATTTAACATCTCATCAAAGGAACTGCATAAAGACAGGTTGTAACGCCTTCTGCTACATACTGCTTTGGATAAATGATCTTCAGCCTCCTTATGATAGTCTGGGAAGACATCCAGTATTTTACCCCTCAAGAATTCATAAAGACCACGCTGTTGTGGAGATTTCCGTTGCTCTGCAAGTATAATATAGAAGTAAAAATGATTTAGAGAAAGTGTGTCATAAATTTTTCCATAAAGTGTGTACTGTTAGGAGAAAGAGACGCCACATCTAATGAGAGTATGTATTATCACGACAACATGACCAAAAAAAAAAAGTTGCTAAACTGTCAGGAAACAAGGTTGCTAAGCCAAAAAGTAGAGTTAAAACATCCCAAAGTTGATTCCAGATTAAGAATAAATAACCCATAAACATAAAAGCCATCCTGGGTAGCATCAGGAAAAAAAATTGATAACATGATGCAGTTTGATGAATATCCAACTAAAAAGAATGCTAAAGCTTGCATGTCATATACGTCCTGATGGTGATGCAAACATTTGTTGAATCTGCCATGGCATCATAGGACATAATATTTTGTTATTCAGCATATGCAGCTAATTGTCACGAGAAACTTCTCATTTCGTTGTTTGATGTCGAACGGCCTGTCATCAGAGTACAACAATGCATATATATCAGATACAAAAAGGAACAAGATTGATTTTGTTATATCCATCATGCTGTGAACACCCATATTTCTGCAACATCACTCAAGTATTTACCTGGTCATATACATTACCACCAAACTAAAAGAACCAGATAGCAAGGACTCGAGCATCACGTGCAATACACACTGACACCAATTCTAGAGTTTGTGCTAGTTTGAATAGCATACCCGATGACAATAACATGAAAGTCCCGAGCATAAACCCAAAATCCTAGCATGGAGATCAACATACGAAACATGCATACTTGAATGCAAGTACGCGAGTAGGAATTAGCCAGTTCAATGTAATTGCTACTACCACCATCACAACTGTAGATAGCCCCAGTGTCACTACTACCCGGCGTTCTACTAATCAAATCCGAGCCAAATGGGGGAATGGAAACTAGCGGTTGGTGAGGTTGCGAGGCGCACCGAGCGGTAGGGCGTCGAGGTGGGCGAGGGCGGCGTGGGAGTGGGCGCGGAGAGCAGCGGTCTTTTCGGCCGGATCACGGGGGAAGAAGGTGTCCCGGAGGCGGTACAGCTCCTCTGCCGCGTCTGCCGCCCTATCCAACGGCGTCCTCCCCGCCGCCGCCGCCGCCACTTCTCTCCCTTCCTCCTGCGGTTCCGCCGATGGCGGGCCTGCGTTCGCGGACGCGCCGGCTTCGTGGCTCGGTAGTGGATTCTCGGCGGACATGGGATCTAAGGGCGGAGGACGGAAACACCGCCGAACCCAACGGGGATGATGGGGAGGTTCAATTCTGCCTATAGGGTACAGTCTCTCAAGAAAGGAGGGAGACCGAGACGCGAAATTGAAACCACGTTCCAAAAACCTCAAATTGACGTTATACAAAAGTTATGTGTTCCGAAACACGGATACTTCCCAAAACTCACGTACCGGTATCGGATACCTTATCGGATACTCGGATACTTGGATACTTCTCGGATACCGTGCAGTCATCATCGGAGAGAGAAGATGAGCCGCGGCCATAAAAAAAAAGCGCAAACCGTGAGAGTGCGTATGGGATGAGCCGCGGCCGTCACAATAAGAGACAGCGTGTGGGATGGGAGGTCGAGGAAAAAGAGAACCGGCATTTGTTTGTGGAACAGATAAGATAAGGTTGTTTTTTTTATTTTTTCCTTACTTTTTTAAAATATAATTATACAACATATGAATTTATGAATTTATGACGCGTCTTTTCTCACATTTTAGTTACCTAGAACTTTTTAAATTTTATTTTTTATAGATATATTGGCGTATCCCCGTATCCTTGTTTTTAGAAAAATAAGGTATCGGAGTATCGCCGTATCGCGTACCGATATCCGTATCTATGTATCCGGGCAACATAAGTTATGCGTTAGCACTCTATATACTTTAATTGGAAAAAATGCTGCAAGAGGTTGCCAAATAAGATATTACTCGGATATGTTGTCCCACCCCTAACTTGATACCAGTTCTCTAGAAATACCACGCTAAGAGAAACAAAAGTTGGGTCGTATCGACCACCCTAACAAAAGTACGTAAACATCAAACATATTTCTTTCATCACTCGCTACAACATGATTCAGCTTAGGCATCGCTCTTTGATCAGTTGTCCTCGTCGCCAATCCTGTCGCCATCATCTTGGCCTCATGCAGGTTCCACGTCTTGGATTGTCTTCACGATCGCGCATCTTCCCTACTTTTTAAGGATGCCAATTGTTGTCTGCAGCATCATGGCAGCGCCTGCTCTGAGCACTTCTCCCATCTCCGTTGGGTATAGACATGCCTAATAGCGTAAAAATGAACACATGTGAAAAACTATATCACAAAGATGTTTTATTAACTTTTTATCAAAACCGGCATGATTTCGTGTTTTCCAGATTACCCAGCAAGTTGCTGCCAAGCCCTCAGTGTAGTATTTATCATCACCAGGCAGAGTCATTTTAATCCACTGTCAGAATTGTGCCAACTTGTTTGGTCTACATTATATGTGACATTGAAACACAACATCCAAAAAGTAGATGATCAAGAGTTTCCTCTTGTGAACAGACATTAGTACAAATCTGCTGATTAATAATGATTTTACTGTAGATCCGTTATTATTTTAGGGGTTTTTCCAGTTTTCGGCTAACTTTTATGACGTTTCAGCGTTTCGTCACTAAAAACGCTAAAACAGACCCGTTTGATGACGAAAAGGCGTCACTGTTGCCTTTCAGACCCACTGGTCAGGTTGTTTATGACGAAAACTAAGCGTCACTACCGTTCATTTCAGGATTTTGCCCGCCTGCATTCTAGTCTGCACATGGGTAGACCCACATATTCGTCGCGGGAGGGGAGATTTCGCCCGTATCCTAGTACCCACACATTCATCGCTGGAAGGAGGATTTCGCCCACCCACATCCTAGTCAGCATGTTGTAGACCCACACGTCAGTCAAAATTCATCCTTTGCTAGAGAATTTCCCCACACGCATCCCAGTCAGCATAGCATGAACCCACACGTCAGGCACAATTCGTCATTAATAAAATAGGAAAATATGCCCACACGCATCCTAGTCAGCACATGACGGACCCACACGCATCCCAGTCAGCATATTGTGGCCTCACACGTCAGGCATTATTTGTCATTAAAATTATGCCCACGCATATCTTAATCAGCACGGCGGACCCACACGCCCCAATCAGCATATTGTGGACCCACATTGTTGGGGGATCGAAGGTCTTTGTGGGACGTGTCGAAGCCCTCCAACGGTTGATTGAAACGTCCTGGTTCTGGCGAAGCCCTCGAAGGTAGTTGACGCCTTCGGATCACCTCGTGAAGCCCTCATTGTTCGCCGTCGTCACCTTCTGGTTGGAGCGAAGCCCTCCTTCCTAGTCCGCGGTGCTGGACGAAGGTGCTCTTACTCAGGTTCCCTGCAGTCTGTTACGCGAAGCACTCCTTCACCCGCGGTGCCGGGCGAAGGGGTTGAGTGATGAGAGAGGTTTTAGTGCGGTGCGAATGATTCCTCCTTTGGCTCGTAGCCCGAGAAAACAGATGTCATTACAGGATCATCTCCCTCCATATTTATAAGGGGGAGAGTGATCATATTTACATGTATGCCATTGGCTGCCTTAACACGGCTCTTAGCCTGATGGTTTGACTCGAGTATTGCTCCTGCGCTGTCTGCTTCTTCGTTCTGTCTTCGCCAGTGGCTGTCGGTCTTCGCGTGGGTCGGGGGGGCTTCGGTGTAGTTCCCAACATTAGCCCTCAATTGGTGATGTGTTATTAGTGTAACTAAAACCAGAAGCAATTTTTTTTTATCAATTTATGACTGCAACGTGCGCCTTTCTGACCCATACACGTGTCTTGTCGTTTTCATTCCGTACTTCTTTTCCGTTCCCGATAATCTCTTCCCTTCTATATATCTTCATCGTGGGCGCGCTGTTCCTTCAATCGCATGCTTTGCGCGTCTTCTTTCCTTTGGCTATTTCAATTCCTTTCGCAGTAGGAGATCCCTTTCCTTCGTTATTTTTCAAGATGTCTGGTAGCCGAAGGTCTAGCGAAGAGCAAGCTAAGAAGAAGCTGAAAACTCACAAGACCTCGTCGAATGACTGCTCCGATAAGGCTATCAGCGAAGCTACTGTTACGGCTTTGAGTGCTGTTGTTCCTTTGGCGAATCAGCCGAAGACTTCACATTCAGCGAAGCCGTCTTTTGCTTTCAAGCCTCCGGTGATTCGTTCCGCATTAGATTTGTTCTCTATTCCGGAGGATGAGGGTAGTAATTCTTCTGGGTCTAAAGCTCAGTCTGTCCCTAAGAAAGTCGTTTCGAAGGGCTCTTCTTCTGTTGCAAATGATATTTCTGCTTCTACAGTTGACGTTCGTGATGCCAGTGCCGCTGAGAAGGCCAAGATTCAGGACAAGGCTTTCAAGGGCGCTGATTCTGTTCTTGCTAAGTCTGGATCGAAGGCTAAGATCCAGGACAAGACCTGTGTTGATGGTCCTGATGTTCCTCCTGTTGCCCCTGTTCATAATGAAGGAGTAGCCGAAGCTTCTGCTCAAGGTTGTCTCTCATCTCTTAGTGTGGCTGAGCTTCGTCAAATTGCTGATAACTTGAGACCTCTTACAGATCGCTCCCAGGTTCAACTACCTTCGGAGCCAGGTGTTGTGCTTCGTGAGCCCCTTAGCCCCTCAGCAGGTGGTGATCTTTTCCTACACTCAGTCTTTGAAGCAATGCTTGGAGAGTTTCTCCCTTTTGACATGACTTTTGATTCAGTCGAAGCTACTGGGGGTTCTTTAACTCTTTGTGACGACGTGCCTTCGAACACCTTCGTCATGAGTGCTAGGGCCGCTGCGCCCTTTGTTGCTGCTGCAGAGAGGCTTCGTTTTCCCCAAGTGGAGAATGAGCTCGTACTTTAGGGTGGTGATACTCTGTACAAGTCTTTACTATCTTCGCAGATGAAGGTAAGCAGTTTTAATTTTTGTTTTTTCTCAGTTGCTTGTTTTTCTAACTTCGCTCTTGTTTTCGTCAGTCGCTTGCTATTACCCAAGCTTCCCTTCGCCAGTTTAATGAGCTGACTCTGGCGAGGGCTGATCGGGACCGGCTTCGCAAGGATCTTTCAATTCTTGAATCAAAGATCAAGGAGAAAGAAGATGCGCTTGCTCTTAATGAAAAACGTGTGGTAGATCTCTCTGTTGAGAAGGAGACCCTCGTCAAATCCACTGAAGATTTTAAGGCGAAGGTGGCTTCTCTAGAGAAACAACTGGAGGATCTTGATTCGTCCCTTGCGGAGGCTTTGGAAACCAACAGGGTCCTTCGCGGAAAAGTTGAAACCGCGGATCAGGAGGCGGCTTCTTTTGCTAAGGCTGAAGAGCTTCGCTTGTCTTCTCTTTCCAGCCACATTCAGGATGCCCTTATCTCGGTTGGAACTATTCCTGACCAGATCCCTGAGAACGCTTCGACTGAGCAGCGCCAGTCTTGGCTATCTGTCAATATTCCTTTCGTGGTGAAAGCTTGCAGGGCCTTCTCCACCAATGCCGTTCATCTGGCTATTCGGGATCTTCTCCATTCTCTTGATGTCCAAGGAAGTAATGCTTTGGCGAAGGTTGCTTCTGACGACTTCAAATTTTCAACTGTTGATTCTACTCCCCGTCCTGTGGTTGAAGCTCTCCTGAAGGTCGCCAGTCATTTTGACGAATCCTTCTGGAATCGGGTGCAGTCTGTCGGTCGTCTGCCTCAGAGTGAGGTATAAATAATTTACTTTTGCTTCGAGAGAGGGGTTACATCATTCCTTCGAACTTGTATCTTGTTGAGAATTGTTGTAATATTGTTGTAAACTTTATGTTGTTTTGATTAATTTTTGCTTGGTTTTTAGACCTTAGGCTTCGTCTGATATTTCTTTGAGCGAGTTTGCTACTCCGAAGGCTTCTTCTGACTTGGTTTCGGGGAAATGTGTTGCTCCGGATTCATCATCTGATGTTTCCCTGAGCGAGTTTGCGACTCCAGAGCCTTCTTCTAGTGGCTTGATTCGCCGTGAGCCTCCTATTGAAGTTTTTAGTTCTCCTTCGAGGATTGATTTATCTAGTGATTTGAGTCCTTTGTCACCCGTTGAGGGAGGTGAAAGTTCTTTTTCTTTTCCTCCTGGTAGCCTTGTGGCTATTGGGCGTGTTTATCGCCCAGAGGCTGATGTTCCCGAAGGGAGTCGGGGTCGTAACAAACGAAGGCCTCGTGGTCGCTGTCCACGAGATAGTAGTTCTTCACATCAAGGTGCAGCCAAGAAGAAGAAAGGAGGGGCCGTTTTAGATTCGTCTTCCTCCTTCGATGCAGCTTCGCATGTTGAGCGAATGATTTCGTCTGGGATAATAGATCCCATATTTCAAATGCCTTATTCTCCTTCGAATGGATATAATTTTGATGAATTTAGTATTGTATGCGAAATGCTTTTAGAATTGGGCCTTATTGTAAAGCGTGAGCCTGACGATGGCTCTCCTTGATTGATGTCTGTGCTTAATAAAGCTTTTTTTGAAGTAGTCTTTCGAAGGTCTTTGCCAGAGAGAAGATTTCTTCAATATCATCCGAAGCTTTTAATGCTTCTTGCACGATAACCTTGTGTTTCCTTTGAGGAACGCAAGTTTTCGTGTTTTCGTTCTTTGATATTTGAACATTTTCATGCGAAGTATCGCGCTTTTTTCTTTTGCGAAGGTTTCTGTTTGCCAATACCTGGGTAGATTAAGTTTTCTTTGCTTATCTTTCCCTTCGGCTCTTGTCTGGAGTCTTTGTATCATCCCTCGTGATACATCGATCCAAACTTGAATTACACCAAATACTCAATTGGTGTAACCTTCGGATTCTCTAGGCTTTTGCCTGATATCGTTTTTGAGCTTGAAGCTTCGCTTCTTGAGCCTTGGCTCTTCTACGCCCTCCCAGGAAATTGCTCTGGGATTTTTCGAGGGTAAAAAAGTAATTATAAAACTGTGTTACAGTCTTGGAAGGTGCCTCGTTAAAAAACCTCACACCCTTCGCAGGGCTACCCTCGTGAGAAAAAAGAGTGCACCCCCCGCAAGTTTTGTGCTTTTACATATGGCCATCGCGCGTGCTACCGAAGAGATGTTCTTGGTATTCACGGCTCATGCATCTCTGATATGTCATGGACAAGTTTTCTAGTCCGAAGGTCTTGAGCACTGGGGCCTTCTGCTTCCTTCGGACGAAGTGGACATTCTTCCTTCCAAGGGTTTCGCCATCTTCAATACTTCTTGCTTGGAGTTGGTCTCCGAGGACGCTGATCACAGAGATGGGACCAGGAATCTTCATGCATAGATAGCCCTGATGTATGGCTGCTTCAAACTTGTTAATGGACCCCCTTCCGAAGATTGCATTGTAAGGATAAACAATGTCAACCACATCGAAGGTCACATCTTCAGTTCTTGCGTTGTCTCCTTCGCCGAAAGTAACTGGTAGGTTAATTTTTCCCAATGCTTGGATAACCTTTCCAGTGAAGCCGACCAATGGTATTCCTGCAGGTTGTAGTGTTTCGTTTTCCAGCTTCATCTTTCTATATGTAGAGGCGAAGAGGATGTCAGCTGAGCTTCCTCCATCGACAAGTATTCTGAGTACATCGAACCCTTTTATATTTGCTTTGATGACCAGTGGGTCTGAGTGCGGTTGGTCAAGGTCCCTTGCGTCTTTTTTTCCGAAGGTGATGTGGACATGGGACCACTTAGTTTTCACAAACGGAGCCCTTGACGTCACGTTATGTACCCTTCGAATGTGTTCTTTTCTTGCCCTTCTTGAGTCTAGTTGCTGGGTCGATCCTCCGGAGATAGCGTTAATAGTTTATCTTTGAGACGTGTAGCTTGTTTCAGTGCTTCTTCCATTGTTTTGCTGGTTCATTTCTGGAGGCGGTGGCAGCGCTGCCAGGCTTTGAGGTTGAAAGTAGGCATACTGCTGCGCTTGATACGAAGCTTCTTTTGGATAGTTGACAACATGATTGACAGAGTGAAGGGTATGTTGACATTGGGTTCCCTTGAGATCAGTTTTCACGATAGTTACTCGTGTGTCTGATGGCCTTCTTTGCCTCTCTTTCTGCGGTCCATTCCTGTTTGAATTGTTGCAGATTTCGGCATTGCTTTGTTGTATGGCCTTTTCCTTCGCCATGCAACTCGCAGTATGGAGTGCGAGAACTGCTTCTCTGATTGTTTTCTCTGTTTTTGTCTTCGCCGTCTTTATCATGGTTGCTTCGCTCTTTCCCTCTTTCATCGTCTTTGGTTCTCTTTTCATCGCCCCTTTCTTCTCTGTTTTCGAGGTTGTGTATCCTTCGATTGTTGTGATCTTTCGAACTGTCTCTGTTATCGTCGTGCCTTCTGCTTCGACTTGCTTCTTTTTCTTCTTTATACTTCTTTTCATCTTTGACTAGCTGGGATTGTTTCTTCTCGTCTTCTTTTTTCCTTCGGAACTCATTATCCGATCTCGCGTATTTCTCGAAGGTGTCCAACAGTGCGAAGATGGTTTTGGGTCTCTTCCTTGTTAGTGCAGAATGGAAAGGGCCAGCCCTCAGGCCTTCCGTTAGTGCATCAATAACTGTCGAAGCCCCTACATCTTTTGCTCTTGATTTTATTTTCATAAACCTCTGCATGTACTCCCTTAAGCCTTCGTCTGGTTTCTGCTTGCATGAAAATAGCCTTCCCTGATGAATTTCTGATGCTTGGAAGCCTTGGAAATTGTTTATGAACTCTCTTCTTAATTCAGACCAAGAATTAATCGATCCTGGTTCGAGAGTGGAAAACCATGTCTTCGCTACTCCTTCGACTGCCATGGCCAAAGCTTTGGCGTATGTTGAGTTTGTTTCTCCGCCCGATTCTACTGCGGCTTCGAAAGACATGAGGAACTCTCTCGGACATGTTTTTCCTTGGTACGCCTTTATCTTTGGCATTTTGAAATTGACCGGCCAAGGTTCGCTCTGTAGCTCTTCGCTCAAAGGAGAGTTTTCGTTGTAGATGACGCATGGCTGGCCGTCCTTGCCAGAGCTGCTTACTTCGTACACCATCTTTTGCTCGGTTTGCTTGCGAGTCTTGTGATGCGCGTCTTGTTCTTGCTTCCTCAGGTTTTCCATTTCTTCATTGTATTTGTTTAGCTTACTATCCATTTCGTTGATCTCTTGTTGGGCTTGCACTATTTTTTCGAGCATGTCTTTTTTCAGCTTCGCTGTCTTTTCGATGATGGCCAACTTCTTCTCTCTCTCGATTCTTTCTTGCTCTATTATGCGAAGCCTTTCGGTTATGTTGCGTGTTTCGTCGTCCTCCTGCTGGAAGCTTGCTGCTTGAGATGTTTCAGCGTTGTTTACTTGCATGGCTTTTAGAGCTTCTTCTTTTCTTGCCGCCTCTTCGGCTCTTGCTATTTCTTCTGCTCGTGCAGCTTTGTCCCGCTCTTCTTGTTCTCTTGCTGTTCTGACTTCTGCTTCCTTCGCTAGCCTTTCATTTTCGGCTTCGGTTTCTGCGCGTTGTGTGTCGCTGACGTTTGTTCTCGGCTTTGCCTTGGCCATGTTGGTCGTGGTCGTGGGTTCAACCCGCGTGTCGGCGCCAAATGTTGGGGGATCGAAGGTCTTTGTGGGACGTGTCGAAGCCCTCCAACGGTTGATTGAAACGTCCTGGTTCTGGTGAAGCCCTCGAAGGTAGTTGACGCCTTCGGATCACCTCGCGAAGCCCTCCTTGTTCGCCGTCGTCACCTTTTGGTTGGAGCGAAGCCCTCCTTCCTAGTCCGCGGTGCTGGACGAAGGTGCTCTTACTCAGGTTCCCTGCAGTCTGTTACGCGAAGCACTCCTTCCCCCGCGGTGCCGGGCGAAGGGGTTGAGTGATGAGAGAGGTTTTAGTGCGGTGCGAATGATTCCTCCTTTGGCTCGTGGCCCGAGAAAACAGATGTCATTACAGGATCATCTCCCTCCATATTTATAAGGGGGAGAGTGATCATATTTACATGTATGCCATTGGCTGCCTTAACACGGCTCTTAGCCTGATGGTTTGACTCGAGTATTGCTCCTGCGCTGTCTGCTTCTTCGTTCTGTCTTCGTCAGTGGCTGTCGGTCTTCGCGTGGGTCGGGGGGGCTTCGGTGTAGTCCCCCACACACATGTCAGGCAATATTCATCATTAAAATAGAGAAATATGCCCACACGCATCCTAGTCAGCACATGGCGGACCCACATGCATCCCAGTCAGCATATATTGGCCCCACAAGTCAGGCAATTCGTCATTAAAATTGTGCCTACGCATATCCTAATAAGCATATGGCGGACCCACACTCCGCAGTCAGCATATTATGGACCCACACGTCAGGCAATATTCATCATAAATGGGGAAATATGTCGACACGCATCCTAGTCAGCATTTTTTGGCCCAACACGTCAGGCATTATTCGTCAATAAAATTGTGCCCACGCATATCCTAATCAGCACATGGTGGACCAACACGCATCCAATCAGCATATTATGGACCCACACGTCAGGCAGTGTTTGTCCCTATATATTGGGGGATTATACCCGCACATATTTTAGGCACATAGCGGACCCACATGCATCCTAGTGAGAACATCGGGACCCACAAGTCAGGCAGTTTTCGTCATTAACAGGGCATGACGTGTGGACCCAATTCAAATACCGTATCACGGCCTATGTACTTATGCAAAAAAAAAAGGAGGGAAAATTCAACCCATGTACAGTAACCTAAATACGTATTTGGAGGGAAGCATTTGGGCGGGCCGCCGCTCTATAGCGATGATTGGACCTGTCTTTTGTCCAATATGTGATCTCATCGGCCCTGCTCCTTTCCCATGTTTGTAGTTCAATGCCCGTTCGCTCCGCCTCTTATCCTCGTCGGCGTCATCGAGCTGCCTCTCTCCCCCCTTTGTTGATACAGAGCACAGCACGGCCTGATGAGGACATCACTCCTTTGGATACAAATAACACTCTTCTGCTGGACATTCAAGGAGCAATCACTAGAGCTCGCGCCCGACAATTGAATTTAGAGGCGTTCCTAAGTAAAGAATTATATGTGAATGTTGAGAATAGTATACTACCTAATGATTATATTTTGCTTAGGAACAGAGGAGAGGACCAGGAAGGAGATGGAGAGGGACTTAGAGGTGGAGGAGACCAGCCAGGGCGTCCATGTCAAGTTGGAGGCCCAATCCAAGTCGACTTCGAGTCCGATTCGGAGTCCAAGAAGAGTCTGCACTAAAATAGTTGTCCAGGTCGTATACATTCTCGGTTTTGGATGTTCTACATATGGACAGAAAGATAATTTCATAACCTTTCCAATGGTTCTAATATCATGTTAAAATACAGATGGAGTCATCGGGAATCGTTTGAAACAAGTTGACATCCAGAATCTATCTCGGTGCTGCGCCACCGTCTTTGGCCTTTGGGCTCTGTATCTCGTGTGAGCCCACTAAGGGTGCGACCAGGGGGTCTTGCACGTCCCGAAGTCTTTATTAGCAGCCGCTGTCACCCAAGTTAGGGTTGGATTTTGCTTAGATTATTCTGCTTGGACAGTTTCGCTGTACATCGGTTTGTGAGACCCCAACTTGTGAGCTTAATCATCCATCTTTGCAACTTGTATTGCATTCTCTTTCGTTCTTGCTTGTGTTCTTCGATTCGCAGGCAGTGATTAGCCTTCTAGGTGAGGTTAATCATGCTTGCACGGTTGATAACCATAGGAGACATGGTGCTGCGATTGCAGGGTTTCGGATCGTGTTGTTCGGAAGCCAGATCAATATGTGTCAAGTCTCCACCAAATCATCGTTTACCAGAACCTTTTGAAAGATCGGGCACCCTTGTTCACATCAAGTGGTAATGAGAGCTTCAGGTGCACTGTAAGGTTTGCCCTTTCTTTAGTTTAGTTTGTTCCATATTTATCCTATCATCCACGAAAAAGCCAAAAAAAAAATTAGTTCTAGGGTTCATCTGGTCCAAGGTGTGTTTAGACTTTTTGCATAATTTGATTTCAGAGTCCGTAGTGTTGAGTTTGTGTCCTAGTCATGTTTTGTTACTGGTTTTAGTTCGTGTTTGATTTCAGTTTGTGATTTTCCATCCGCTGCACTCCATCGTTGAAACCCTAGCCGCCACTTTCCGTATCCCGCTATTCATATACATCCCACCCGCCACACCCTGATTTTGGTTCACTGTTTCTACCATATTTCAGTGCTTTGATTCATATACATCCCACCCATCACAACCAAGGACCCGCTGCATCCATTCGACTTCGTTTCGCCCTTACCAATTTGAGTTTTGCCTCTTTGCAAACCCTGAGTTGAGGCACCTTCAGTAAAACAGGCATAACTTTTCGCTCGGTGCTCTGTTTTGGCTTAAATTTTTACAGCAGTTTCCTGACTCCAAAAGGCCCAAAACAAATCGCCATAGGCCATTTGGGTTTCTCAAAAGCCCCCAAAAAATGGGGAAGATAAAGAAAAAAATTGTTGAAGTTGATTTCAGGTTTTTTGGAGAACCTATTTGTTTTTCTGCAGGCCGCATCGTGACTCAGTTTGAGCTGATACTTTGTGGTGTTCCTATTCTTGTGCCCTTGGTTGAGAAAAACTAAAAGAAAAAAGAAAAATGTTGTGATTCCTACTAGTGCTAAAAGACAAAACAGGAGGCACATAGGAGCACCCGGGTCTGTCATTGCCTGAAACTTGTTGTTCTTACTTGTCAGCTTCGCTGATTCTTGTTCTTTGCTTCTTGTTGCTCACTTATAAAATTGGATACGAGTATACCAGCAACTAGGACTAGTGCTTTGGACATTTATTCAGCATTACTATCTGTTATTGAATTGTGTTCCACTCACATATTTGGCCTTCCTAGCTCCGCATACTTCTTCTGAACAGCACAGGTTACTACCTCACAATCGTCGGATCACTTCTTCCAGGTATCCTCTGTTTTGCTTAGTATAACCTTGTAAGAACTTGAGTTGAATCAGCCTTTTGCTTCGAGAGAGCCTCCACATACAGTTGCTTATACGGGTAACCCTTACTCTTTATTGTTCTTCTCTCTTTGTTTTTTCTATTTTGCCATGGCAGGTACAGGGGATGATGATGGAGGAGATAAGAGCCCAAAAGACTTCAACGAGTGTGAGCCAAGCTCAGCTCCAAGCTGTGTTGGAGAAGATAAAAGAGACAATAGTTGAACAGGTCGCCAAGTCGGTCACAGAAACCATCAACGGCCTCAACCTTGGAGCGGCTCAACAACAATTCAACCATGACTTGGAGAGACTGGACAAACGCATGTCCACCCTCTTGGGAAAGATGGACGATCTGGAGAACACCATCACCACCGTTCAAGCTGACGGCGATAACATCGATCACGAAGAGAGACTGCGACATCGCCTTCGCCACAACACACAAGGTATGGGTAACTACAAACGTCCCCCGAGGATCCGTATGCCAAGATCAAGTTAACAATTCCTTCCTTCTCGGCCAAATATGATGTTGATGGTTATTTGGATTGGGAGATAACGGTTGTTGGTGGTGAAATTTGGCAGGAAGTTGGTATTTTGCAGGGTGCACTACAAGATTGGAGAATACATGTACGAGAAGGCTTCAGCATGGTGTATCAAGGAGAGATGGCCAGAAAGATTGATTGGCATGCAAGATCGAGCTTGTTTTGTATACGGGACCTGCTAAGCGTCTTAGTGCGGAGGCATGGTGTATACAAGTACCTGGATCGTGTTGTGCAGGAACATGACGCGAAGAGATTGAAGATGGATTACAGCCTGGCATGATGTGTCGTAGAAGAAATACATGTGCGGTTGGAAACAAAGCACATACGTGAGTTTTAGATTAGTTTATTTGATAGAGTTTGCGGTGGTTAAGATTTTCTAAGAGTCCAAGTCAGTTTTGAGTCTAGAAGAGATAGGGTTTGTTGCCGCAAGGCTTGGTGTTTATATACGTAGAGTCAAGGTAGCGAGAGGGGACCAGAAACCTATCAACATGCAGTTCTATTTTCATCAACTATTTTTGTTTTCCTTTTCCTTTGGTGTTTTGTCGTGAAAAACACTCGTGTTCTCCCTGCGAAAGTGAGAGAATCCTTTGCTAGTTTGTTGTGAAACCTAGTCGTCGCTTCCACGAAAGAGAAGCTTTATCCTTTGCTGTTCTTGCTTGAAAAACAGCCGGCGACCTCGCCGTAATCGAGGTCTTTACCCTTTACATTATCGAGATTGTATTGTTGGCCCAAGATCTGAATTTTGGCGCTAACAAATTGGCGACTCCGCTGGGGAACGACGGTCGCGGCAAGGTTGCTGCGGCGCGTATGGCAAGGTCGGCAGCTTCGTCATCGGCTGAAGCGGACATGGAGGGGAAGGCGGTTGACAGGACCTTGGGTGAGATCAGCGAGAAGAACGTCATCCCGGTGAAGTTCGAGGAGCTGCCATAGGATGATCAAGAGGAGATTGAGCGGGAGATGGAGGAACTCCATAGAAGGAAGATGGAGTGCTACCAGAAGATGCGAAGCGGCATCGTCAAGAAGGCGGACACGACAAGCGTCTCTGCAACGAAGGTATTTGCATCACGTAGTACGTCACTAACTAGTATGTCCATGAGCGATCCCTATAGCCGAATTGACAGGGTAGATTTAGAAAATTCTGAGACATCATATGCTATGAATGCGAGAAAATTGGGGGTCACATCTTACATTTGTCCACAAGTTCATAGTACGCCTAATGTAGGTACTTCATCGGTGGTTGAAAGTGATTTTATTTGCCAAGTAAAAGAAATTTATGCAAGAAAATATCCTGAGTTTAGGGAGCAATTGACCAAAACACTAAGAGAAAGTAGTAGTGGGCAAAGGACGGACATTGTTTTAGAAAAGGAAGAGTCGGCTATGTTTGCTAAGGATAAGAAGGAGCCTTTTATTTTACCATTTGAATTTCGTACTAAAGCAACAGTTAATGAATCCAAAAGCAGTCATTCATCCATAGAAAAAGTAGCCGAACATATGGAGGGCTCGGCTAGGATTCACATCAGTGAAGAAAGAAACCACAATAAGGGTAGTACAGCTGTATTATCTGTTGATAGTTTGCTTTGTGCTGAAATAATAGGGGATCACCATAATAACGCTACTGTAGAAAGTGAGCACATAAGCAATTTTAGATTAGATGATAATACTAAAAACTTATTAAGTGGAGCCGCACCAGATGATTCAGTTCTTGCTGAAATTAAAGGGACAACACCATCTTTGGCTAATACAGAATCGTATATAAAGCCTGTGATTATTAGAGGACAAATGGTTAAAATTTGGCAGAAGAATCTTGGAGTAGAAGCAATTATAAAGAACGATATTGGTAACAGCTCGGGGGGCATTTTTCAGGTAGAGGCAAAAGACAGTAACAACTGTTCAGGCCGCGATAGATCCAAGGCTGGGCAGCTGATAACAGGGGACAAACAATTGTTCAGGCCAAGAGGAAGGCAAGGCTGGGCAATCGATTGTGTGCGGCACTGAAAATTGTTTGAAACAAGAGCAGGCTGAGCGGTCAGCGAGGATTTTGTATGAGGATTGTTCAGGCCAAGGAATGCATGAGGCCGAGCAGTCGGAAAAGGGGTGTTCAGGCTGTGACCAACAAAAGGCCAAGCACCAAGTAGCTAATACCGATGTTTGTTCTGGATGTGGTATACATAGAGCCGAGCAACCGAAGACAAGTGTTAATGGCTGTTCTGGCTGTCAGATGACTAAGGCCGGGCAACCAGATGCAAAGCGAAGGTGGTTGTTCAGGCCAGCAGCAATACATGGCCGGGCAGTCAAAGTTACGAAAGAAAACATGATCGTTCAGGCCAAATTAGATTGTGCATGCATATGGCCGGGCGATCAGCGCTGGTGGGATCAGATTACAGCTGGGAACTCGTTTATGAAGGGCAAAGATGAGAGTTATTCGGGCCAGAGAATATTTCAGGACAAGCAGCTAGGATCGGGAGGAGATTCAGGCTGGGACGTGGGATGGAACGAGCTAGCTTCAGTTGATGGTTTAGCAAGTGTTGAAAGCATGGAGAGTCCAGGCCAGAAAGAGTCGGAGGCCGGGCTATCATTTAAAAACGAGATGTGAAGCAGGTTAGTGGAAAACGATTCAGGCCAAAGTACGATGCATGCCGGGTTGTCGTTAATAGGAAGTGAAGCAAAGAGAAACGCAGAAGATGATTCAGGCCCTATGAAAAGGCAGGAGGTCAGGTCATTGGGTGAAGCTGGTATTGATGCGCCAGGGAATAATGGTTCAGCCTACACGAGGTATCAGGCCGAACTGTCGATGAGTGTGCATGGATATCAGGTGAGCACGGATGATTCAGGCGTTAGAGA